>BGNK01003821.1:10831-65555 GCA_003297005.1 Symbiodinium sp. clade A Y106
CAAAACAGCGTATTGCATGGTCGCTCGAGTGGGACGCTCCGCACTGCACTCTGCAAGCACGCATCATGGGCTGGGAACTCGCTGCCGTTTTCATGCTTTTTGCGGACATGTGAGCATTAGTGTAGATTGCCTGTTGTCGTGCCACTGGTCGTTCCAGACGGCCACGGAGAGGCGCGTCCACTTCTTGAAGTCCTAGCCAGTGTCCCAATCCGGACCGTCGCCGGCACCGTTCCTGTCCAGTGCAGGTGATCTGATAGAAGTTGTGGTACATCCCGACATAGAAAATTAGGTTCGCCTGCAAAATCTTCGCCATTTTTGGGACGCAAAACCCGGTTAAAAAACGGTGCCTTTCCAACTAAGTCTCCCAGTATCTACATGTAAGCTGGTTGTGTGTGAATTTCTGTGCCGTTAGGGCTGTGGTTGGATCCGCTGCATCAATTGTACGGGTGGGCCTTGTGCGCCGGGCAACGCCCAGCTGCCCATTCCTTCGCGTGCCTTGTTTGCAGGCCGCCTGCACCGCCCTTGGCATCGCACAAATGCTTGCAAGACGTTCCAGCCTGGCGTGCGAGAACGTTCAGAAAACAAAACGAATTGTTGATGAACGGAAGTGGTATTTGGCTGCCCGCCACCTGCACATGGCGCTTCTAACTTGCACAGCTTTTGCCAGGTCAGTTGTCATCCACCACGGATGCACCCTACAACAAGAATTCACGCAGCAGCAAGAAATCAGTTTGTTACGCCTAAGCAGGTTAGGTCGGACAACCTACTAAGAAACCGCGAGAATGTGTGGCTGCTCAAGCCTCGCTTTGCGAGTGTGAGTGGTTTGTAAGACATTACGTCTGAGTTCAACGTCAGAGTTAACTTTTGAGAATGTTGCATTCAGCTGTGTCCCAACAAGCATTGAGCCAGATGCACATCTAAACCCTAAGGCTTACATTCTAAGCCCTAAGCCCGCTATAACCCGCTGACATTCGGCTTTTACTCAGCTTCTGCAGTGGATTTGAGAGCTTCCAACTGCCTGTTGGCTTTGTCCTGGAAAGAAACTTGCTTTTTACATCTTTTTTTCAACGCTGAAGTGACTTCTAGATTCCAGATGACTGTTCGACGAGTTTGATGTTTACTAGGTTCTACAACATCCTTGACCACCGCAATTTTCCGATTGGTTGACGGACAAAGCGAAAGACTCTGCTAGTCTGGGATAATATCTTGATTAGCTGCCACCTGCCGCCACGCACGAAACTTTCACAGCTGTGGAGTCAGCTGATTCAGATAGCCATGACCACCGTGCTTGATTTTGCTTCATGTTCCGTCTCGTTCAGGGGTGTTCGCTCGAAGCGACTGGTAGATCACATCAGCATGTAACATGTTCCGATTTAGATGCGGTTTCGCTGGCCCGCCATCTATGTAAAGACATGCCGTCATGTGTAGGCTGGACAAAACGCTGGGCAACGCCGAGCTTTGCAAGTTTGCAGCATTCCTACTAGATGAGCCCTTCATCGCAAGGACAGGATGTCAAACTTTCAAATTCAGGCATCGTTTCCTGTATTGAGATACGCAATTCGCCCGCGGATTCTTCGCCCATCTTCGGCGCCTAGTGGTTGTCGCGATGTCTGCGAAGGACCGGCATGGCAGAACAAGCCAAGAAAGCGAAACACTACACGATCTCCGATTTCAGCCCTTCTCCTAAGCATTCAGATCTCGAGGAGTCGCTGGAGCAGCTTCTGCGCCGCTTTCTTTCTCAGAAAGCCACGGCGGGCTTTCGCGTCGCAGCAGATCCACAGAGCAACCCGGTGCTTGTGCGGGTGGGGAGCGATGGCACCAGCGATTTGCTTTGGGTGAAAAGCGGCGCCTGGGGTCTGCACCTCGATGGAAGGAGGTACGGCGGAAGCAAAGCCGAAGAGCTCCGCCTCGTTCGGGAGCTCTATGCGCAGGTGCAGCAGCAGGCGGCCCGGGGCGCCTGCCAAGCGGAGCTGGACAGCTTGGAGGAAGACCTGCTGAGGAGAATGGAGGAGCCCCTGGAAACTCCCCCGGCCAGGCTCTGAGGCCCCTTGAGGGGTCCTCAAATGTCCATGCGTTGGACGAAAGGTTTCAGTTTTCAAGTGACGAAGTGCCTGGACTTGCAGCCGCAGCGGCGAGATGCAGGCGATGAGCGAAAAGCTTGGAGCGCCCATCTGCCAGGGAAGCCGAAGCCTGTGTATATATATATATATATAGACAGATAGATAGATCTAAAAAAACACACATACCATATGGTACATGCACGCGCTGACGATGTATCTTCGCGCTTTTGGGGGAGCTTGCAGTTCTCAAGCTTCCTCTTCATTGCTGTAGGGGTTAGGGTTTAGGGTTTCGTTCCTGCATCAAGTTTGCAAACGTGGCATGTCGGATCCTTGTCTGCCGGAGCCGGTGTGCAGCTTACAATCCAGTGAGGAAGACCTGTTTCGAGGAAGTACGAGGATTCACCAGCTAACACCAGAAGCATGTTCGGCTTCTCTTGTGATAGTCAGCTGGGTCACTCGAGGTACAAGATTTTAAAACACCAGACATCCAAAACTGTGCCACTTCCTTCGTTCCCGCCGAGCCGATGCCCAAAAGTACAAATTTTCGGATATAGCCGACGTAGCTCTTCTGAACAGGTTTGTGCTAGCCCGTGATTGTTCAAGCCAGGCTGGGGTCTGTACTTTGAACAAAAGCAGCTGCTGTTAGAATAGGGTTTAGGGCCTAGGGTTTAGGGGTTACAGCAGCCTGTTGGCATGAGGCACCGCCATGTTTGGATGGGTTGCAAGCCACCTGTGCTTCGCTGGCTTCGCTTTTCCACCTCTGGCCAAGGTTCCTTGGCCAAGACATGGCCGTGCGATGTGTTTAGGGGCTTATAGAAATTGCTTAGGGTTCAGGGCCGGAGTTTAGCGCCGTTTGCTGCAGTTTTGACCGGGTTTTGCCTTTGCAAAGAATGAAATCACGAAAATTGGCCGTGTGGGGTTGCAAAATATGTGCAAAGGCCCTTATTCTTGCAGTTTTGGAGGTCCTTCAATCGGCACGAATCACAAAAACTGACCATTTCGGGGTTCACCAAATCCGCAGAAGGACACTCGCCTAAGTCAAAACAAACAGTTCCTATTTATCTTGTGCTTGAAGGTTTGGAGTTTAATTTTAGGTTTTGGAGGAGGTGTTATGAGTACAGGAATCCAGTATATATGGTACACCCGAAGACGGAGACGCGTTTGTGTTGGCTTCGTTCCGGTGATCTGGGAGTTTCCGAAAATATGGGGGTACCTTATTTTGGGGTCCTTATAATAAGGATCCTACTAAACCCTAAGCCCTAAACCCTAAACCCTAAACCGTTTAGGGTCCTTGTAATAAGGATCCTACTGTTTAGGGTACTATATTCCATCTAGCATCAAATTGGCAGCTTATAGGATTCAGAAGGTGGGGGTCACCGGCCCAAGAGTCTTGCCTATTTGGGAGTTTCCGAAAATAGGGGACCCTAATATAGTACCCTAAATAGTAGGATCCTTATTATAAGGATCCCACATACGGTACCCCTTATTTTCGGAAACTCCCATTTTGATAGACGGGTGTCTATCAAAGTCCCGTCCTTCTTAGGTCTCAGGTTCACATTATTATTATTATCAGTATTATGGTCTGGTTACATAGGGATTTTAAGTGGGATGAGAATGAGTAGCGATTGCTTCATTTGGAAAAGTAGACTGGTCGGGACATGAAGCAGATGACGATACACCCCATCATATACGCGCTACAATTTCAGTGTAATTTGCTTAGCTTTAATAGACAAGCCTGATCTGGCCCTGGCTTAATGTAGAACTATGGACAAGTTGCCGCTTTCTCTTCGGGGTTAGTGGGCGTGTTTGAGAAGGGTTGGTGTGCCCTAAACCTAAACCCTAAACCCTAAACCCCGAATGCAGAGCTCTCGTTAGCTTTTCGCGCGAGTGTGGGTTTGAGGGTCAGTTCATGCTTAGGAGCAAGGAAGCTTTGGCAGCCAGAACCACCACAGTTCTTGGTTCCGAGAGCGAAAGCTTCAGAAAAATGATGGGAGCATCGTAACATGTAATGATGTGTCACGGCACTGTGTGCTTCTCGTCATGTCGGGAGGCAGCACGTGCATCGATCATTTATGACCACCTACATCGACAGGTTCTCTGCAGTCGTGGCTCCGTGTGAAGATTGGCCGCTCCAGCACAGACACTGAGGCAGGGATATATGTATATATATATATATATATATATATTATATTCCCATTATCGTTATCATTAATATTGTTATTGCCATCATCAGTATTTATACGGCTGCTATTAATGTGACTGCTATTACTTTGATTGTTATCATCGTTGTTATCATTGGTCTCTTTTTTATGTTGTTGTTTTTAATTGCATTTACCACTGTTGTTATTCATATTGTGGTCTTCATCATTTTGGTATTATTGGTGTCATGGTTATAATTACGATCTTTTATTGATAGGTTTATGATTACTGTTATTATTGTTGTTAGTATTAACATTCTTGTTACCATCATGTTCATTATTACTTATGTTGTTAGTATGTTTTTTTTTCTCATTTTGTCTTCTTCTGGTTATTCGTATGACATTATTTTCAATCTTGATGTATGTTGGTGTTCTTGCTTTTATTGTTATCAGTGCTTTTGTTGTCTTTAATGTTATTCTTCTTGTTGCCATTTTTATGATTGTTGTTATTGTTATTCCTTCTTCTTATTGTTCTTCTTATTCTTAACCTTCTTCTTCCTCTTCTTCTCATAAATGGTCAGAGTCGAAGGCAGAGTGGCGCAGGCTTGAGCTTCCTCGTTCTGTCTTTCCAAGTCCGTGGTGTCTTGTGGTCTCGTCTAGAGTTCAGGTTTAGGGTTCCATTCTGGAACATTGGTGGCTTCGCGCAGCTGGCGACAGGCATATTGTCACGCAGTGCCTGCTGTCTGAAGCCTTCGATTTTCAGCAGCACCGTCTTCGACTTCCCATGGTGCTTCCTAGTCATGGGAGTTTCCAAAAATGGGGGACCCTAATATAGCACCCCAAAAAAAGGGTGTACCCCCATTTTCGGAAACTCCCATGTAGTTTTTCCATTGCGGTTGAAAGCCTGCTCCTGAAGTTCTGCCAAGAACCAGCTTGGCCCGAAACCTGAAACCGCAACCCCAAGGCCTACTCCCAGGCCGCCAACTTTGAACCCTGAACCCTAAACCCTAAACTCTAAACCCTAAACCCTAAACCCTAAACTCCTAAACCCTAAAAACCTTGGACCCTGAACCCCAAGGCTTATCCCTTCAGCCCTACACTCCAAACTCATGGCCCTAAGGCCGCAGCTTTAAGCCCTAAACCTTCAAAACCCTGCACTCTAACCCCTACACCCTAATCCCTAAACCCTAAACCCTATCCCTAAACCCTACACCCTAATCCTTAATCCCTGAATCCTAAATCCTAAATTATGTCCCTGTACCCTAGTCCGCCAAAAGATCCCCAGGACCTGGAGTCCCAGCGGCGCCTTGCAGAGGCGCGCGCGGCCGCTTCCCTGTGCTGCTATTATGGTAGTACTACTGCCGTAGTAGAGTAGCAGTAGTAGTAGCTAGTAGCAGCAGTAGTAGTAGTAGTAGTAGCAGTAGTAGTAGTAGTAGTAGCTGTAGTAGTAGGAGTGCTATTTTTACTAGTACAACAACTACTACTACTACGACGACGACGACGAGGACGACGACAGGAACAACAACGACCAGAGCAGGACGACAACGATGTCGCGACGACAACCACGACGCCTGCTGCTGCTGCTGCAGCTACAAAGCCTGCCACTTCTGGTAATAACAGCAAGATCACAGGGTATAGTGATAGCAGTCGCGACAGGAGCAATATCGCAACAAGATAGCAATGGCCGCAAATGGAAGCTCGGCGAACTGAGGCAACACACTGAAAACAATCATTGGTTTCACTGCGAGAACTAGTAGGAGAAGCTGACAAAGCAAGCGCGCACGTGGATAGCTCCAGCAAGAGTACGAACAGTAATGTCACATACTTTTATCGATCAATTCGACATCGTTGCACTTTCAGGTTGCTCCGGGTTTGAGGAGTTTTTGGCTTCCGAAGTGTACGGTTGGCAGGCAGTTTTGTCTGAGTTTTCGCGAGGGTGCACAGAGTGGTGGAGATATTGCATCCACCGCTGCAACCCAGAACCCTGAAACCCTAAGTCAGCACGGAACTTGTGTAAAGGCTCAAACTCTAGTGCGAGTTTCGGGTTGTTCTTTGCCGCAGCAACCACTGGCACATCAGAGCTGTCAAAGCCAAAGGCGTCACGTCGTGCGCTGACCATTGATTACTGTCGCGAACAGAGCCTCGGCCTCAGCATCGAGACCCTTGCTTTTTTGTGGAATGCAGAGATATTCGCGCTGCGTGCTGCCTAGAGATGATGGTGACTACGATAACGAGGGAAAGATTGTCATGTTGATGCGTTGGTGGCGCTGGAGCAGGCGATGATGACGACGTTGATGATGCTGTTTGCTGCTGCTGCTGCTGCAGCTATTATCACCGCTGCAGCAGCACTACTACTGCTGTTGCTACTGCTACTGTACTATTGTACTACCGTAGTACTTTACTGCTCTACTACTGTACTACTACTACGACGACGACTACTACTACTCCTTATACTACCACTGAACACCACTACCACTACCGCTACCACGACCACTACCACTACCACTATAACTACCACTATAACTACCACTACCACTTCTCCTGCTACTACTACTACTACCACTCCTGGTGCTGCTACTACTACTGCTACCACTGCTACTACGACCACTACGACCACTACTACTACTACTACTACTACTACTACTTATTACTACTACTACTACTACTGCTACTACTAGTACTAGTACTAGTACTAGTACTAGTACTAGTACTAGTACTAGTACTAGTACTTCTACTACTGCTACTACTACTAGTACTACTACTGCTACTACTACTACTACTACTACTACTCCTGCTACTATTACTACTATTACTACTACTACTACTACTACTACTACTACCACTACTACTACTACTACTACCACCCCAGCTGCTACTGCTACTGCTAGAACTACTACTACTACTACTACTACTACTAGTGGTAGTAGTAGTAGTAGTAGTAGTACTACTACTACTGCTGCTACTACTACTACTACTGCTACTGCTACTGCTACTGCTACTGCTGCTAGCACTGCCTCTACTAGTACAGCGACGACTAACACGGCTCCTGCTCTGTTCTCTTGCTCCTACTTCTATTCTTACTCCCACTCCTACTCGTACTCCTCCACGAGGGGGGGGCTGGACGACATCGGAAGCCTTGTCCAATCGCAGGATTGCGTCTGTGCTCACAGATTTGGTGGTGCAGCAACCCGAAGCTCCAAACCTTAAACATCCGTAGGTCCGTAAGCCTTGAAACCCGAGCCCTAAAAATTTACAAGTTTTTGTCGCTGCGACTGATGAGGCAGGAATGCCGTTGCACGGTGGTTGCGCGGTACACCAATCGACGTGGACTACGACTCTCGGTTATGCGATGGCCCGTGAACCTTGGACCCCCGAGTCCCAAACACTAAACCCTGCAATCCTAAACCCTAAGCTCTAAAACCCTAAGCCTCATTATCCTAAACTTTCTTCAAATCCAAAACCCTATAATCCTAAACCCTAAACGGCCCTCGAACTCTAGATCCTAGACCCGAAGCCTGATAATCCTAAACGAAGCCCTGAAGACAAAGTCTCAAACTCCAGAGCTTCTGGTAGTCTTTGGGTTTAGGGCTTAGGGTTTAGGGTTTAGGGTTTTAGGGTTTTAGGGTTCGTTGCTGCTCAGTACTGAGTGTTAGTGCTTCAACATACACGTGACCCAAGTCTTTGAGATTTTGCGGTGTAAGTGTAAATTGTTCGAACTCCCAGCTGTGGGTTCAGAGTTTTGGGATTTCGTGCAGGGCTTGAGGATAGGGTTAATTGGGGCGCACTACACTATAACTATAATAAGGAACCCCCAAATTCTATTGGTAATTATTTCGGCCGTTTCGGGTTTGGGATCAGGACCCTAAACCCTAACCCTAAACCCTAAACCCTATATTAGTGGTTTCGGGTTTGGGATCAGGGCTAGGATTCAGGCTTTTCGGCTCTCGGATCTCCACCAGGGCAACGCCGCAACCCACAGAGGATCCCGATAGGACGGAGTCCCTTCACATGGGTGGTTGTGAAAACTAGGGTCCCTTTTTGGGTACCCTAAATAATAGGTGCCGTATTATACTAGGGACCCAAAAAGGGAGCACAATTTTCACAACCACCCACATCGCACCTAATTCTCGTCTTGTGGTCTGTAGTCTTAGTCTGTCTGGTTCTTAGTAGGGAATGGGGGAATGGGTCATGGGGACTATTATTGGGGGACTACGATAAGGATCCATGCCCCCATTCCCTACTAAGAACCAGACAGTGGTTTGTCCATTCTTTTCGATTCTTTCCTGCTCTTATCGTGACTTCCTGTTTCTTATCTGGCCAAGCTGTTGCGGATCTTGGATGGATTCCAGTGGTTCTACCTGACCTTATCCTTTCACGTCATACAAGTGCATATCACCTCATTCTGGATTCATATCATTGCTTCTGATGAGCCTAGTCTTCTGTTGCCTTGTTCCACTTGTTGGCATTTTCCCTTTCGTTCCGTTGTGTTGTTGTTGTCTGGGCATGCCTCGTTTTCGCCAGATCACGGGTTGCCTTGTCTTGTGTCCTCTTGCCTGGCCTGTCTGCCTTGCGAGTTTAGGATTTCGATTTCGGCATGTTTCTCCTGAACTCATTTTACCCCGTGTTCCGCTCATAGGATTTTCGTCGGTGGCGGCGACACCAGGCACCCGGGACGTGTCTGCCAGATAAGGTATGATGCTGATGCTTTTTCCCAATTTTTTGGATGCATAAACACGAAAAACTTAAGAGAAAGTGCGATGTTCCCTGTTGGGGATTGCAGTATCCGTATAGGCGTCAGGTGCCGGGCTCATGGCATTGGGGCAGCCCGAAACTCTTCCAGGTTTTCGGGTTTAGGGGTTTACAGGGGGTTTAGGGGATTTAGGGTTTAGGGGTTTAGGGTTTAAGGGCTAGATCTTAACTTCTCTAAACCCAGAAACTTTTGCGAAAACCCATCTAGTATCCCTATTCACTGAACGTAGTCTTGTCGCACCCTGAAAACACCCTTATGGCATGCCTGTATACCCGTACAATACCCTGATACTATCCTCAGAGTACCCTATAATCCATATGCTCCTAAATCCTTACACCCCCTAAACCCGTAACCCTCCTGAGACTAAACAACCGAAGCCCTCAACCTCTGAAAACCCGGTTAAAGTGCCCTTTAAAGTATGGTTTGAGGACTCTAAACCCTAAACTCAAAACCTCAAAACCTCAAACCCTCAAACCCTCAAATCCTAACCCCTTCACACTCAAACCCGAAGAGTACCCTGGACCCCAGACGCCCCGGAGAGGTGGCCTCGCGACACCTGCAACTGTGGAGCGTCCGGAACGTCTTCAGGCGCCCTTGAAGGGCTCCTTTAAGTTTTTTTTTTCAGGGGCCTTCCGAAGTTCTTTCTGGGTACAGTAGAGTCATGTTCATTTCAGGTGTTTTGGGGTGTTTAGGGTTTGGGACTTAAGGTCAAGGGTTTAAGGGGTTGGATTTGTTTAGGTTTTGGAACTAGGAGGGATTATGTTTGTTTAAGGTTTAGAACTTAGAGTCTTAGAGTGTAGGGCTAAGGGGTTATATTGCAGGGCATCGTGAGGTTTTTGAAGAGCTTTGCCGCGCATTTTTGTTGGGGTTCTGGTGAGGCTCTGCAGGATTTATGTTGAGGCTCTATAAGACCTTATACTGGGCTGAGGATTTAGGGTAAGGGTTTCTTCTCCTTTGCCTTTGTCTTGGTGCCATGAATACGTTCTTAAGGATCCTGCTATTCTTCTCCTAAACTCTAAATCCCAAAGCACCAGAAGGTTAAGGATCCTGTTCTGGTTTGGCTTCGTAGCAGCCAGCGTTCAGCATTCTCTGAAACTCTCAATTGATGAAGGAGTGGTAGCTAGGCAGAGAGCTCCATCGGAATTTTGAACCACTTTACAGGCTACTTTAAGGGTACTTTAAAGAGTACTATAAGGGTACCCTACAGGATATTATGGCCTAGCCTTAGTTTCAACCTAAGCCGTGCAACCAAAAACCTTCAATCCCCAAAGTCTTCAAGTCCAGGGACCAGGCCCTACCTTAACCCCTAAGAACCCACCCTTTAAAGACTTACTCATTCAAACGGCAGGTTGTATGTGGTGCAGGTAGATCCTGAATCCTCAAACCGTCATCCCACTCCTCCAACCCTTGAAACCATGAGCTCGATACCCTAAGAGTAGCATCCCTCTGATCAGGACCCCCCCAACGGGATCCAGTATGTAAGACAGACCGTATGTGCAAAAATCCTTTTGCATATGGCCTTGTGAACCTTTGTCCTTATGGCCCTTAATAGTGGGTATTTGGGGTATATTAGAGGAACATCCCGAACATCCTAAACCCTAAACCCTAAACCCTAAACAAAACCCCTAAACCCTAAACCCAACCTTTGAGACGCAAGCTCTTCATAGGTGGGTGCTCTCAGTCCTATGCCTCCTACCTAAACCCTCAACCCGGACCTTCAACACAGCACTAACATATTGGGGAAAACATTTTTTTCCCCAATATGTTAGTGCTTGCAGCATTGTAGGCAAGCCCCAACGAAACCCTGTACATCACTATTGTATATTCTGCAATATGAGATATCTCGGCAAAACCCAACGACCCCCTTCAAGGTTAAGGCCCTCGAAACCCTAAGCCTTGAATTAAAAGCCCCGAAACCCGTAGCCTCTAACCTTAAACTCCGAGCCTTAGCGTAGGTGGGACCTACTCCGCCGCCTGATTTTTCCGGATTTGCTGTGGCTCGGGTCGGTGTCTGGCCTCCTCTGTGTTTACAATGCGGCCCGGCTGAGGATCCGTTTAGGGTTTGTGGGTTTAGGGTTTATAAAGTGTATAAATTTGTGGTTGAGGTTTAGGTTTTACGAGTATATAGGCGAAGGTTTTTTGAAAGGCTGGCATACACTCCCGACTGTACATCGAAGATAGGGGTTTAACTTTTTTCTGGCGCGTCGGCGCAGCTACCAGGTGCGACTTAAACTCCGGGTGGGCTTGAAGAAATTGCTTGCTTCTGAAGTCACTGAACTGAAGAGGGGCGGGGTGGTTCAGGCAGACATGGTAAATTGGTAGAGCTCTTTCAACTCTACGTTCGTACCAATTCTATGCTTAGATGTCGTGAAGTTCACCCTATCTTCATAGCTGGGAGAAAGTGCAACTTGGTGGAGAGGGTCTGTTGGCGGTTAGGCGAAGGGTTTAGGGTATCGGGTTAAGGGTGTAGGGTTCATAGGTGAGTACAAGATTTTCGAGGGCTTTAGAGGGTGTTGTAGGGTGTTACGGGCTTCTTTAGTGGCTGCGGAGAAGTCCTATAGGGTTCTACATGGTGTTATAGGGTCTTACAGGGTGTTTATGTGTTTCTTTGTTTTCCTTAGGGTTTTGCTACTGATTCAAGTCGTTTTTTTGCCTGTGGAATTTTCTGAGGTTCGCCTTTGAGTTTAGGGGTTTAAGGTTTCAGGCTTGGGGTTTCCTCTGAACCCTAAACCCTGGCCCTTAAAGCCTTGCAAACCCTAAACCTTGAACCCTAAACTTAAACCCAGCTCTCCTGGTCGAATCTCGGCCTTGATGTCGACCGCAGGCAGACATTAAAAAGGAGCTTTAAAAAAGAACTTAAACCCTAACCCTGAACCAAAACGCAGGTACTACCCCTTTGAAGGAAAAGCCTTGGGCTCAGGCCCGCAGGTTGGAAGGTTTCTCTTCAGCTGCGGGCTCGGGACTCTAGGAAAAAGGTGGTTTAGGGTTAGTGAGGATTAGGGTTTAGGAGGCCCTGGACCGCTAACAAATCGCACCCAGCCTGCAACCTAATAAATCTTGAAGGTCACATGGCATCCTGTGAATGTTGGAGCCCAGTCAGGGATAGCAAGCAGGATGAAGCCTCGCTTTCGTCTGCGAAGCTTTTCACTTAACCACGAGTCACTCTGAACCCCTAAATTCCCCAAGCCCCCGAATGTTTCGTGGCCTACGCCAAGAAGCTATGCCCAAATCCGTTCCCGTTCCCGACTGGGTTTAGGGTTTAGGGTTCAATGATTCAGGGCCTTAACCCTATCTCTGCCCTAAACAATGAGCCCTAAACCAGGTACATATGGTTAACTTGGCGACTGGGGCTCTCTCGTTGCCCCTGGCCACCCGACGCATGTTGCGGGTGCGACACCATTCTCGGAGACGGAACATTGGGGGTTTGGGCTTGAGGGTCAAGGTTGGGATGTGTTGGGTTTAGAGTTCGGGGTTTAGGGTTTAGGGTTTCAGTGCCGTCGACATGTTTTTTTTGCGGTAGCTGCCCGCGTGGCTTTTGGCATCAGGTCAGGAGAATTAGTTTGTGACAACTTCTGCCTGTGCTTTCTGATGCTTTAACCTGTCGTTTGACTTTTGCTTTTGTGGTTGTGTCTGTGGACCTCCCCCAGAACCGTCAACGCAGAATGTCTGCTGCACCCTTCCGGTACCATCCGAAGTCAGATGATTTAAGGCGATGATTCTCACGCTTCGGAAGGCATTCCCAAACCTCTGAACCTGGCAATCTACACGCTGAAGCATTCCCGACCATTCTATACCCTACAACCTTAATCGTAATTTTGAGAACCATCCTAAGACCTACCCGAAATTCTACAGCTTAAGCCCTATATCTCTAACCCTAACCCTAACCCTAACCTCCATCTTTAAGGCCTTCAGCACGCCTCGCCAGGTGAGCGTCACGTTGCCCTCGTTCGCCTTGGGCCTTCTGATCACCTTCAAGACCCAGAGTGGGCCGCTGTGACTATATAAACTCTAAACCCTAAACCCTATATGGTTCGGAGACATGACTGGTTTATGGGATCCTTTAAGGGTTTAAGGGATCCTGTAAGGGTTCTTTTAAGGGATCCTTTATGGGGGTAGTTCTCTGAATTTGGGTTCCAAGTAGTACGGCATCTTTATAAAGAAGACCCGAAATGTAGAGAACTACCCACATGATTCAAAGACAAGCCCGGATTTGTGGCAATAGAAGATAGAAGTTTGCATAATTACAATTTCGCTCACTGTTCTAATCATACTTTTCTAGACGGGGGAAGATTCTTACAGGCTTCAGAGGACTTTCCGAAGAGGTTTAGCGAGGGTTCGCAAGGGTAGCGGAAGGTCACTCAGTCTAACTTACTGAGTTCCTTACAAGTAACAGGCCCCCAGATGAGATACTGGAGGGGCCTGGTAATATAATTATAGTAGAATGGGCCCAAAACCCTATTCTAATTTCGAAGGCCGCTACATTATCTACTGCCCGCCACGCGGACTCAGTGTCTCCGGGTTTGAGTTTCAGGGCTCCAGGGCCTTGAGCCGTTCTGGCTACAGCGGCTACGGCGCTTTAGTTAGCTTTTCGAGTTTAAGGTTTAGGGTGTAGGGTTTCTAGAGTTGAAGGTTTGAGGGCTGCCGGGCTTTTAGCCGTGCCGCATGCCACATTGCAGGAAGAAGCAAGATTCTGGCAGATTTCGGGCATTTGCCCCGACCCCCTGAACCCTTCCCTCGTCAAGCCCCGAAACCCTAAAGCCTAAACACTAAACCCTGAACCGCTGGCTCCTCCATTTTCTGCCACAGCCTGAAATCACGATTTAAAGGCACTTTGAGCCCGAAACGCAGCTAGAGCCCTACCCCCGAAGGTATCATCGTTTCATCGAGGGCCGGGAGCTCTGGAACGCTTTAGTCCGGGCCGCCTGGCCGTGATGCGCACTTTGGGCCGGGAGTTTGAGGATTTCGGGTTCAGGGTGGAGAAAAAAACAGAGGGCTGCATGACTTGAACAGAGTTTGGGGGGTATGCAGGGTTGCAAAAGGTTTGAGGCATTTATCTTAGGATTTAATGTTTTGTCCTAGTGTGTCAGTGTTTTTTAAGTTTTGGTCTGAATCTTCCGGATGGCCGGTGTAAGGATTGAGGTTTTCAGGGTGCAAGGGCTTGCGGAATCTGAGGCATATAATCCAGCATATTGGATTCAGAGCCACCGAGTCGAAGCTCAGAACACAAAGGCTCAGTGTAAACCCTAAACCCTGCAGGCACTGAAGTGGGGCTGTAAAATGCGAACAGAAGAAATGCTGACAAAGGAAAAGAGCAGCCGCACCTCTGCGTAGCAGAATACCCGTTGCTTAGTGCAGTTGAGTTCACTTCATATCGCCACTGCTTTTGAACATTCGTACTGTCACATGTCTATGTCATTCTCGATCTACCAACCACAGACCGTAAGCATTAAACTTCATTAAACTCTGCATTCAGGTAGCTCTAAACTCCAAACCTTTACCTAGAAAAGAAGTCACAGAATCTTGAGGGAACCCCCGACATAGTGGTTTGAATAGTTGCGTTCAGTACTCATACCTCCTTACAACCCCTGTAAATTTATGCAGCAGGCCTCACTACCTAGGCTAAGCACAAAGGCCCCTGTATGAAACCCGATAGAGACCCTAAACCCTAAACCCTAAACCGCAAACCTTGATAGAGCCCTGAAAGGTCCTACAGTAGTCTAATTTTTATGTTCTGCTCCAGGAGTCCCGGTCCCTCTCGAGTCGAATTCTTCTTCGAGCGCCTCAGGGGCGTGCAGGGCAGATTCAGGGTTTAGGAAATTAAGGGGATGGGACTCTGCCTGTCAAGGGCATTACAGACGTTTTCTGAGGTTCTGCTCGGGGGTTTCATGTTTTGTTTTTTGTACAAGGGCTTTGAATCTGTGTTGCAGATGCATATTCTGTCTGGTGCTTAGTAGGGAATGGGGGAATGGATATTGGGGACTATTATTGGGGATTCTATAGGGACTACTTTAGGGATCCATTCCCAATATTCCCTACTAAGCATCAGACAGTATCGGAGGTTGCAGAGGTTGGGACTGGGGAGGATACCCGAGATGCTAAGGGTTTAGAGCTGTTTGGGGCCATTGTTAGGCTCTGCTAGGACAACCCTAAACCCTAAACCCTACACCCTAATGATAGAGCAGTGCAGATTTCTTCTATGTAGTCGGTGCTTGCAGTTGAGCCTCGGACCTGTTTGCAAAGAGATATAGCGAAGAGTTTTGAGGATTCCCTAAATCCTAAACCCTAAACCCTTAGGGTTTTGCCTTTAGGGCGTAGGTTTGAGGACTTGAGGTTTTTCGCCTCTCGGGCGTTGCGTTTTGGAGTTTCAGAGGCTCAGGGGTTGGGGATTTATGGGAGTTTCCAAAAATAGGGCTCCTTTAAAGGGATCTATGAGGGTTCCTTTAAGGGTTCCTTTATAAGGGATCTATAAGGGATCTTTAGGGTTTAGGACCTTAGGGATTTGGGAGTTTCGACAATAGGGGCCCCTAATAAAAGTACCCTAAATACTAGGATCCTTATTATAAGGCCCCCGAAATAAGGGTACCCCTAATTTTCGGAAACTCCCATAAAAGTTTAGGGGCACCCTTCCAGACAGGTGGCACATCCAAGACTGCTGTGCTGCTCTTTTTGCGAGCAGACACTTGGTAGGGTTCAGCGACAAGTTGTTTCCATAGCCGTAAGCCTTAACACTTAGAAGCTTTAAATCCTGACCCCAAACCTACTCACCTCACACAATGAACCCTCTCGCATTACCCTCAGACCTTGAAGCCTTAGGCTCATTACCTTGTTGGGTTTTGGTTGTGGGGTGCAGATGTAGGGGTTTGTAGGGTGAAGGCGTCAGGGCCGAGGGCACCAAGGGTTTCAAAGTCCCGAGGGCAGAGGCGAGATTGAAAACCTAAACCCTGAACCTGAACAGAAAAGGCCGCTGCACCTTTAAAAAAAAGAACCTGAACGTCCTGTCAAACCTCTACCTTCCGCAAAGGTGCCGGGTACTGCCGGCATCGAGTGCACGCCAGCAGCTAGCCGAGGGACTTCTTGGAGCTTTTCGGACATCTGAAGGTTAAGCGTTGACAGTAAGCCTTCAGAAACTCACCTGAGCCGTATTTTTGATTAGAAGGCCTTTGTGTATTTAGCAACCGGAATACTAAACCCCTACGCCCGTTATGTATACCACAAATCTCTTTGACCCCAGACACCTGAACTCCTCGACACTACACCCCCAGGACACTAAACTTCACTCCCTCATCCCCTAAACCCTTTGACACTCAGCCTCTCCCCAAACCCCCAACGCTACAGCCCTCAAGCCTAAATATCTGAACCCTTACCCTAAACCTTAAACCCTAGACTCTCAGCCCTAAACCCTGTACTAGATCATGTTCTATTATCTCATACTGTTGATGGACAAAATCCTGCATTACCCATTGTAAGGAATACACCATAATTCCCATAGTTTAGGGACCTTAGGGTCATGCAGGATTTTGTCCATCAACAGTAGTATGAAGACCCTAAACCCTAAACCGTGATCAGTTGGCATCCTTCAGTCCATGGTTTACGGGGACGTTTGGGGAAGTTCTGTCCAGAGAAGCTTTTCATCAAGCTTGGGCTTTTTAGGCTTTGGGGCTTTGGGGTTTTGAGGGTTTAGGGTTTCGGATTAGGGTTTATGGTTCAGGGTGTAGGGTTTAGGGCTTTGGGGTTCGGCCTTCGACTTTAGAGTTTGGGTTTTGTGGGGTTAGGATTTCAGGGGTCTATGATGTCGGCACCCTAAACCAACGCCTACTGCTACTACAGTTACTACAGAAAGCATTGAAACCAAAGGTTCGAAGTTCTGCACCACCGTTTGCATGAAAACCTAAACCCAATCTTAAGCCCTAAACCCCAAGGCCAAGCCCCCAAAACGCTAGAACAAAACGAAGCCATAGTCCACTGAAGAGCACGTTTCGAGCAGCCAAGGTCTACGACGCGCCTGGGGCCAAGCTCTACTCCACGCAACCTCAGGGAATTATAAGAGATAGACAAGGGATTCTGTGAGCGTTAAATGAGAGTTATACGCGGTTTCCTCTGAGGTCTTCTGCAAGGATCCCACAACAGTCCCAGATATGGGTGTTCCTCAGGAATCATTTCTCATTGCACAAGGTTATAAACCCAAGAGGTTGTGAAACATGACTTTGCTTGTTATTTGCGGTCAAAGGTATTGCTCTTACTAAGCAAGCAGCTGTTCAGGGGCTAGGCTTCGTTCACGGCTTTGCGAGTCAGGGATCCCAGCCTCTTCTTTTTTTGCAGGCGTTGTCATAAGGACCGCCTCAAAAGGTTCTCACAAGCCCTGAAGTACGTTTTGCAGCTTCGAATTTCGGGGTTTAAGGGTTTCATTGCTAAGTCCCATCCTTCAAAGGTTTCAAAGGAATTAGCGAGCTTCAGTGGTTCCCGTCTGCAAGTGTAGATGCAAGGTTGAAGGCTTGAGGTGATATTGGTGGTAAACTCTACGGTTTAGGGTTTAGGGTCTCAAGCCATACAGCCTACATCAGCGAACCTTGTGCTCTACCGGGGCCTACACCAGAAAACCTCAAGAAACAACAGGATCTACATACCCTAAACTCCCAAGCTACTGCAGGCAGCAGTATGCCCTGAAGCTCATCCGCTGTTTTGCCATCGCTTTGAAGTATCACCTGACTGAGGAGCCGCAAGTAGGGCTTCAGGTTTCGAGTGTCGAGTTTCGGGGTTCGAGGTTTGTTAGAGTTGCAAGTGCGGTTTGGGGCTTCGCTTTAGGCTTTAGCTTGACATGTGGGGTTTCTGCACATCGTAAAGAGAGACCCTCAGCAGCATTTTGGATGAAGAAGGCTGAAATCCCTCTCCGAGGCCGTAGACCTCCCTAAACCCTAAACCCTGAATCCTAAACCCCCTAAACCCTAAACCCCAAACAGCCCCGCCCTTGGCCCTTAAACCTGAAGACCGAATTCTGCTCGGCATCTGGAAGCGTTTGAACGGCTACATTCCACTAATATAGGGGCTTTAATAGTTACCAATACTATTTTGGGGGGTTGCTTGTTATTCCCGCAGCCAAAGGAAAAGAGCATCATGAGCATCAGCTGCAGCTCGTTTTGATCACCTCGGCCGGAGCCGCCAGCATCAGCAGCATCAGCCCGCAACTTGTTTTGACAGTCGCCATGGAAAAGGCAAGGCAAGCATCGCGGCAATCTTTGCAGGCATCACCGCGATTCTGGCCAGCATCATAAGCATCAGCCGCAGCTCGTTTTGCCAGAGCCGCCAGCACCAGCAGCATCAGCTGCAACTTGTTTTGACAGTCGCCATGGACAAGGCAACGTAAGCATCGCGGCAATTTTTGCAGCCGTCACCGCGATTCTGGCCAGCATCATACGAATCAGCTCGCGCTTTCAGTATGCTGTGTCAATCATACAACGCTTTTCAGATAATTACATGCCCATAGCAACGTGGAAGCACAAACAACACCAGTATCATGGTCAACCCAACCCTTGTAGAACCGACACAGACCCCAATGCTACTCCCCCTCTTCCCTCCCCTTCACAAAAACCCTCATTCCTTCAAAAGTTCAAAAACTCCTCACCGCCGTTGTACATTCAGTGATTGCACGCAGAAACGGCGTAAGCACTAACACATTGGGGAAAATATTTTTCCCCAATATGATAGTGCTTATAGTAATCCTTTTCGCAGACCCCTGAAGCCCTGGAGCCCTGAGACGCCTGAAGAACTGAACCCCAGAAGCCTTGTAGTAGACCGAATAGTAAGCCTTGCAGGAACCCTGTTTAGGGGTTAGGGTTTAGGGTTTAGGGTTATCACTAGCCTAAACCTAGGGCCCAACTTTGCCACGGTATCCTCCAAGCTGCTCGATGCAAGCGCGATCAGCTTGCCTTCTCCATTATTAAGGCCCCTATATTAGTCCCAGCAGCCTGAACTCCTGAACCCCAAACCTTGAGCTCCCAGCGGAAAGCCGCTTCCCGGATCTCGCGACAAGATAACCTTGAACTTCGAAGCAGATTGTTTCACTTTAAGTCCGCAATCCTGCGCCTTGAACTTTGACCACGCCGGACGAGCCGCTAGGATGGCTGCAATCCTCACATTCAGCTCGGTGTGGGGCTCAGGGAGGGTTCAGGGTGTGGGGTTTAGGGTTGTGGGGTCTAGGATTTGGATTTCCGGGACGCAAGGACTTTGGGTTTATCCTCCAGGATACATGTTCTTATTGTTTCAAAACCTCGAGATTTCAGGGTTGAGGGGTAACAGTATCAAGCATGGTATGTGGGTTGAGGACTTCATGCAAAAGCAAAGTCTGTTCGAGGTCCCGGGTCTAGAGGCTACAAGGCATTGGCCCTAAAGCTAAACCCGAAACTCTAAACCCTAAACCCTTTGACCGGAACCCTAAGCCTAAACCCTAAACTCTGAACCCTGAAGCCTCAAACTCCGAACTTCGCGGCCGCTGGACCCAGAGCCTCCACCTGCCAACCCAAGCGAATTCCTGCACCTTAGGGCCTAAGGATCATATTATACTAGCATTATAGTAACGTTGTGGTAGTATTACAGTAAGATCATGGTAATATGATAGCAGTATGATAGTGGTATACTAAGAATTCTAGAGGTAGGGGGCAAGATCAACCGAAATCTAATGAGTTTCCAGATCTCGTGGCCTTAAAAGAGACCTTTGATGCCACCAAAGCCTCGGGCAAGAAACATCCAAAGCCCGAAAGACCCTAAGGAGACGAATGTTGGCCCTAAAGGCCTTAAAGACCCTAGAGAGTATCAAGAACCCCGTGTAGACCCCGTCTAGACCACTTAGAGAGCCTTACAGCCCAGCCGGGTGAGGCTCACGCACAACGGAAGAGGACGTGCGGCAAGCTACGACCAGAGCTTTCAAGGCAAATGGCATCCTGAGTCCAGAAACAGTTCGAGCCCAAACCACAAAACAGGGGCCTTTCCTTGATAGGGTTCTAGTTATAAAGGTTTCTACAATGTATCGGGGAATATGGTGTATAAAAAATAGATCTCATGTTGGGGGTTCAGGCCTTTCGGGTTTGGGGCTCCCCAAATCTCGAACCCTAGCTAAACCCTAAGCCCTAAACCCGGTTTGCTGCTCCGAAGCCCTTTTTGCAAAAGCTTGGAGAAGCCGTTTCAACACACGGAAAAAACCATGGGCTCAGAGGGCCAGCAGACGATTGAATCTCACTCAGAGCCTTACGGTGTAGGGGGTTTCTGAGAGTCCACCAAAAGAATAAACAAGGGGTCTTAACACCATAGGGTTTCGTAAGGGCTTTATGCGGTGCTATAGGGCTTCATAAGGGGTTTATGATGGCGGCCCAGGTACTTCGAAGTCTCCAAACAAGGGGTTTTGGCTCCCGAAAAGGGACCTGCAATAAAGACCGTAAAGCTCTACACCCTGAACCCCAAACTCAACTCCCCACAAGTCCTAACAGCACAAATTCAGGTTGTCGGATACATCGCTGTTTGTACCCGGAATAAAACCTAAACTGGTTTATTTAAACTAAACCAGTAACTAGAGCAAAGAGTCCCTTATCCCCCCCAACCCCAAAGCTACCCTAAACCTAAAGCCCTGCCCCAACCCCTGAACCCCCATCCCTCGACCTGCATCCCGAAGCCCGAACCCGAAAGACTTAAAATCCTGATCCCGAATCCACAAGCCACCATAACCCTCAACGGACCCTGTGGCCTGGGGTAGTAAAACCCGTTTTCAAGTTTTTGTGCAGGCCGTGTCAAGCCCTCATGAAGCCTTGAAAGAGTCTATGAAAGGACCCCCTAAAATCCTAAACCCCAAGGCCAAAACCCTGAACAGCCCTAAACCCGAAACCCTAATTAATCCCTAAACCCCTAACCCCTGAACCCTAAACCCCTAACCCCCAACCCCTAAACCCTAAACCCCTAAACCCTAAACCCTAAACCCCGGCTAAATGGCTACGGCTCAAGGCCGTTTCGGTTCATACCCCTTGCCTTCCCTTGCTCCTCTCCGCTCTTCATTCGCACTGGCTTCTTGGGGGTGATCACTGGCGGCCAGTGTCTCCTCCTGTTCTACTTCTTTGTCGGCTTCTTGCCCCGGGCGAGTTCGGCTTCTGGCGGCCAGTACCTCCTCCTGGGCTACCTGTTCTTGGTTTGGGTGTTCTTTGTCTTCGGCTGTGTGATCTCTGGTGGCTCTTCTTCAACGTCGTTGTGGGTGTCTTGACTCGTCTTGGGTGAGTACGTTTTGGGTGATCGACGTCTTCATTGAGGGCATTTCTTGGTCATTCGGTGGCACACATCTTGGGTGAACCTTGGTGGATCGTTGGTCGTTGTGGCTGAGTCACAGAGGACGCTTCGATGACGGATGTGCACATGGCAGCGGCGGTTCCCATCCTGGTTCCTGGTGAAGAAGATGATGAAGAGATTCTTGACCACTCTCCCACGGAAATCGCGGAAGATGAAGATGGCACTGAGCCTGCGGACGATGGTGCACTTCCAGGTTCCTCGGTGAAGGGAGGCGCGCAACGTGCACGTCACTCGGAGAGTCGCAAAAGGGGTCGTCGTCCGTCTGATCTTCCGGGTGCTGGACCAGAAGAAGAAGGTGATAACGAACCGAGTCCATCTAAACGTCCTCTGCTTAGCGAGGATGCCCCAGTCACTGGCCGTGAGCTTCGAGATCTTCTGCAAAATCATCTTGCACAGATGACGGATACTCTTGAGCGCTCCTTCGCTACTCGTGTGGCCCTGGTCGAAAAGAAGCAGGAAACACAACGAGGTGAAATCTCCTCGCTTAAAGGTCGCACGTCGGCAAATGAGAAACATGTCACTCAGGTCAAGACTCAAGTTGATGAACATACCAGAAGACTTGATGAAGTCACTCAGGATCTCCGCAAACTCAGGTCCGATCTTCGTGAAGGCAAAGTTGATGGACAAGCTCTTCCGACTTCCAGGCCTGAGAATGCAGGGGCGTCGAGCATGCATGACCCTTGGGCGGCTTATCTACGCGCTAGGCAGCCAGTGCAAGCTGCCCCTTCTCCTGGTCAAGGTGCTCAACAAGCGGAAGACAGCCTATCAGAGGAAGAACGCAAGACTCTTCTCCTTGGAGGGTGGTTGCAAGACACACGTCGCCCTGTGATTGAGAATGAGTCCAAAGACTTGCTCAAGAACCCTTTGATCCAACCACATGTAGATGTTGATCAGGCTTCGGTCTGGGGTCCTCGCCGAAGTGTGGGGATGATCAAGTTTACATTGCGAGAGGGCGAATCTGAACGTGAGCTTCGGGAACGCATGTGGAAAGTCGTCAAGGGAATTCGTGAATTGGGGTTGACTTATCCCAGTGCGAAAACTGAAGGTCATGATGGCAAGCCAGCTTGGGCGGCCTTCCTTAAGACCAAGGAGGGGCGTAAACGTTCTCAACTGGTCAGTCAGATCAGGAGGGTTGCCATCCAACTTGCCTCAGACACCAAAGATGATGGCGGACAGCCCAAGCGCCCGGCGTCTATCAATCCTGAGTCCTATGATTGTGATTGGTCAAGTGGTACGATATGGAATGGTGCCTTCAAAATGGCGAGCTCATCTCATCGCAAACCGGCAACCGAACATGTTCTTATGCCGGCTGGCTGGGTTGACATTGGTGCTATGTGTGCTGTCACAGGGGCGGATGGGCCTGCCGTCAAGGCGGCCCTAGAAAGAGAACTCTGAGAAGATGCTGAAAGTTTCACCCAATGCGATCAAGTTGGGGTGACGTCTCAGTCTAAGACTTCGTCTTCCCGTACTACCGGTCGCTCTTCTTCGGTATGGAGTGCAAAACACCGAGCTGGAAAATTTGTACAGTGGAATCTGGGAGGTCAAGAACTTCTTCCTCTAGATGTCATTCTTGCGGATGCTGAATTCGTTGCTGTTCAAGAGATTGCCAGAGATGAGGAAGGATGGGATACACTTGATGGAGAAAATTTCCATTGGGTGACGCTCCGCAGTGCTGATCTTTATCGAGGAGTTGGGATTGGTGTAGCGCAGGACCTCCTTGACTGTATCATTGACAAGAAGGCTTGCAAGAGGGGAATCTGGGTGCTCGCTCGGGTCAAGGGACTTGGGAGGGTCGTCTTTGGTTCCATTCACTGTCATACAGGAGTGTCGCAGTCCGTCTACTTGAAGGCTGTCCGAGAATTCTTTGAAGCTTTGCCGCAGAAGTGGAAATTACATCCACTTGTCCTGGGGGCTGATGTCAATGAGCAACTGCGATGGTCCGTGGAGCAGGAGACTGGGCACATTTTTCACCCTAGTTTGAATCTTTCTAAGTTCATCAACAGTGCACATGAATGCGGCATTCAGATTGTTCCTCCGGTTGACAGTGATCTTAGAGAACCCACTCACTTTCCTCGTGACATTACGAGACGGGGAAGGCAGATTGATTCTGTGTGGGCGAGAGGATGTGCCCTTGGACGAGGTGAAATTAAACCTCATCTTCGGCATTGCATTGGATCTGATCACGCACCGGTGTTCTTCAATCTCCCTCTTCGGCATGGCAAACGGAAATCCTGGAATAATACCTCCAGAGCACGTTTTGTCACCCAGGACGTTCCCAGTGATGAAGAGATCATTGATGTTGAGGATGTGAATCGTCTTGCTTCGCAATACACACGTGCAAAGTGGAACCAAAAGTATAAAGATTCACCTGAAGTCGCAGGGCTTTTTCAGACTGCCAAGAATCTGCGCACAGCGGCTGCCTGGAAATCCGCTCACAAAGCTCGCAAGCAAAACTACCGACTGTGGAAACAAGAACGTCTCTCGTCTGTTCTGACAGGTGACTGGGGTGCCTTTCGTTCTTACAAGGCTGAACTTCGGCGTCGGAAAGGTTGGTGGGGTCGTCTTCTACAGGATAAGAGTTCGGAACAACTCACTCTTGAGGTTCAGGATCACCTTGGACGCAAACTTGTGGATCGTGACCTCATCTCTTGGGATGAGAAATTACAGAACCAACTGTCTGAGATACCAGACTCGACCTCCTGGGCTCCCTTTTCTCAGTTTGAGATGGCCACGCAACTTGCGGGCATGAGAGCTGCTGCTGCTGTTGGCCCTGATCTGATTGGCGTTGACCTTCTTCGTCATCTTGCTGGACATGTGAAATTCGGTGATCAACTCTTGGCGCTGATTAATCACATTGTCAAGACAAACCAAAGGCCAGAAGAATGGGATGTTTCTTTCCTCGCGCTTTTAGCCAAGATCCCTTGTCCCAAGGATGCTTCTGATCTTCGCCCTATCTGTGTCAGTTCTGCATCTGGAAAACTGGTCAACAGAATGGTCTCTGATCGACTCATGCCTGTTCTCAGGAGGGGTTCTGCCTGCTCCTCATGTGGTAAGGGGCGACAGGTCTCCGACCTGCTTGGAGCCATGAGCAGACTTCAAGAAATTTCAAAGGAATGGGCGCTGCCTCTATTGATCACTAAATTGGACGTGCAGGGGGCGTTTGATAGATTATCCAGACAGCGAGTCGTTGATCTCGTGCTTGAGAGGGTGGACTTGTCCTCCTTCGGGGTCGAGGCTAAGTTCTTGCTCAGTCAACTCTGCACTAACAAGCTATCGGGCGAAGTCCCTGGTGGTGCAGAAATCCAAGTCTACCCCAACATTGGCATCAAACAAGGTGCCCCAGAGAGTGCAGAGTTGTTCGGCATCATAATGGATGCGATCATTGATGAGATGCGCATGTCTCGTGAGTGGGGGTGTCTTGATCAACCATTACCTGATCTTGATCTTGATATCATGTTTTACCAGGATGACATTTTCATTGTTGAAGTCTGCCCCAAGCGATTAGCAAGACGTATTGAAGTTGTCGAAAAATATCTCGCGAACGCTGGCCTTTCTTTGGCAATGAGCAAACCTGCAGTAACGGCCACTCCTGCGTATCGAGGAGCTCTCTCGTTCATGGTTGGTGAGACTAAGGTCCGCATCGACAAGGAAGCTGGGGTGAAGGTCCTAGGACTCACGTTCAATTTCTCTGGCAATCTTAGCGATCAGGCTCATGAATTACTTGGCAGAGCACGTTCTGCTGCTGCGGAACATGCCTCTCTTCTTCGTGCACGAGGTTCTTGGAAGTCGAAGCTGTTCATGATTCAAGTCCTAGTGTCATCTACCTTTCGCTGGTGCGCTGGTGCCGTTCACTGGAACCAAGAATGTCTTGCACAAGCAAATACCCTGCAACTGCACGTGATGCGACAGGCTTTCAGACTTGGAAGAAGAAAAGATGAATCCTGGGTGGACTGGAACTGTCGAACTCTTCGACAGCTGCGGGCCTTCATTCATCAAGAATCCATTGAGCGTTGGAGCACGTGCGTCCTCAGATTACAATTTTCGCTTCATGGGCATTGGGCTCGCAGGAATGAGGACTTAGGTCGTGGTGTTGATGATCTTCATCCCAACATTGCCATGCGAACAGTGTTATGGAGAAATTTGAGGTGGTGGAGACAACAGCAGGGATTGTCTGACCGCACTGGAGTTCGTCATCCACGGCAGTTCTATCCATCCAATACTGAGCGCCAAATTGCGCTGAGTCTTGGGGTGGACTGGATGACTCTTGCACAGAATCGAGAAGCATGGATCTCATCCCTTGGAAAATACTTGCACAGCTGGGACGTGAAGTGGGCGAGGGGAAGGCAGTTGTCTCTTCGCTACTAACATTGTTACGCCCTTCTGCTCCCTGTTTCCTTGGAAGCTCTTCTGAATGTGGCATGTTACACTGTGTGAAGCCGCCTGCTCTACAAGTGGCTGAGATTGTGAACATGGCAGTGACTTTCTTTGTCCGTCAGTGTTGGGCTCCAGAACTTTGAGATGCACTTTGAAGGTTTTCAGTTTGTGGCTTCCAACTTGGTTCACTTTGTGAGATTTCGTTGTTTGCGCACCTATGGACTAGTTTGGTTGAGTTGTAGTTGGCCGAACTCGTCGTGATGGCTCTTCTACGTGGGCGCCTCCTGTGCAGCATTGGCTTTGGCTGCCTGAGCAGGTGGCTGTTGTGGAAACTGCTCTGCTCGTTCGGCGAGTGGAGGGTGGCTGCTGTTTCTCATCCTGGCCGTGCCCTGCATCCTGAACATGCTTTGCCTTCTGCCACTCGAAACTGGCAACCTCCTGGGGAAGGGGTGTTTGCTGTTCTTGCGGAAGCGGCTGACCCTTCGATGTCACTTGATGAGATGGAGGTGGTACATGCACCGGAAGCATCCGCTCTTCCCCTCACGAGCCTTGTCCCGAGGGACGAAGCCACGTTCTGTTATGAGGACTATGTGGACAAATACGAGAAGACGGAGGAGGAAGCTCAAGAAGTCACTGCTGGTACAACAAGTGGTCATTCTTGGTGGCAAAACTGGGGAGAGTGGGAAGACGGGGGTGACATTTTGGCTGAATCCTCAACATGGACATCGTGGACTAGCTGGACATCGTGGACTACCTGCTCACCCAGTGCCTCATCCTCTTCAGCATCCAGCTCGTGGGTGAGTTCAACCTGGACCTCGTGGACTACCTGCTCATCCAGTTCTTCGGCTTCTCAAGCATCCAGCTCACGGTCGAGTTCCTTGCCTGCTTCCTCGCAATGTTTAGGGTCATCTTCTTGCTCGTCGTCCTCTACGCTGTTGACGTATCAGTCTGGGAATGCGGCAGCTGGCCCTTCTGATCTTCCACCCATACCTGAAGATGACCAACATGGTGATGTTGCAGAAGAAGGATGGGTGAGAAGATGGGGCAGTTGGCGCACTGGACGTGACCGGTGGCACAACAGTGATGGAACACTGAGATCACCACGGCGCCTCTCGAGACCATCTGTTTCAGAGGAGGAATGGCGCTGGCCGGTGGTTGGTAGGTGGGATCCTAATAATCCGTGGCCGTCGCTTTGGGAGGAGGACAAGTTCGCTGGCCAAGCAAATAATGCAGAGGGAGCAGATGTAGAACCGGAACATCCTCTAGAAAGGCCAGGTCTTCCTTCTGATCAACCGGCACAGTTGAGCAATGAAGAAGACCTTCCAGCTGACGACTGGGACCAGTCACATGAAACAGGAGATCGACAACGTGAAGCAGTGGTGGCTGATGAAGCAGACGAAGCTGGTGGAACTGGTGCAGGCTTCTGGCATCACGGAAGATGGGTACCGCGAGAGCGTACGGCTGAGGAACTGCGCTGTCATCGAGGAGGTCAAGGAACGATCCGCCAAAGTCGTAGAGATGCTCGTCGAGATGAATGGCTGCAAGGCCTTTGGCGGCCAGCCTGGCTACGGCAGTACCAAGCTGACAAAGCAAGGAGGGACCGAGCTAGGGAAGGGGCCAATTCAGAGGCCAACTCCACCGGGGCTTCCCCAGTCACTTGTACCTCTACCTCCACGACTACCACAGTTGCAGATAATTGGAGTGAAGGTCGGACTGATGGCGACCTTGAGAGTGAAACTGACCTCAGCCATTTCATGCAACTTACAGGGGCGGAAAGGGCTCGTCTACAGGAAGCTGGACTAGGATCTGCTCAACTTGATCGCCTTGAAAGTTTACTTGAGCATGTTCACGAACAGCAGGACGGAGGACAAGGCCCTGAATTTCGTTGGAGTCTACGCTGCTTCTTGCGTAGGCTTGCAGCAGTTATGGAACTTCTTGAAGCAGTTCAACCTGTTCTTGAGAGGAGACTGCTTTGTCAGGGATACTGGCCGGTCACTCGTGTTCCAGCTCGCCTAGCCCAGCAGCACAGGTTGTTTCAATGGGGTCGTCAGTTCAGTCAAACGGTCCTGGATGCTGTTGAAGATTGTCTGGCTGACCCAATGTCTGCTGATGATACGGGGCACGCACCACAAGCTGATGAGCTGCATGAAGGCATAACTTCCATAGCCACCTCTGTTGAGCCTAGATCCAGGTCGAGGTCTAGAAGCTGTCACACGAGCCCTTCTAAGAGGTGTTCGTCGAGAGCCTCCCGCTCTTCCAGAAGAAGGCGAACCTCCTCCAGAAGAAGACGAACCTCCTCCTCTTCTGCTTCGTCGAAGCCTGGCACCAGTGAGTTAGCGTGGCACTCTGATGGCGAATGGAGGGAAGTTCACCCAAACACGGAGCCGGGACCTCATGGACCACCTATTCCAACACCGGTCAACATGCCACCGCCACAGGCTACCGTGACTACGGCAGCTCTTGAGCAGTTCGTTGCCACCCTTGATGCGCCCATTGACCCGGCTGACCTTCGAGGAATTTGGAGTGAACCGGACAACAGTGGGGCTGAAAGTTCTTCGACCTCCACGACCTCTACTTCCCATGCATGGACTTCGTCTTCTGTGGCGCCTAGCCTGCCTCGGTCTTCCTCTTCGGGTGGAATGAAGGAAGAACAGGAGGATGTGGTGGCCCTTGTTCAAACCATGGGACCGAGTGGTTCGCGTAGAAGGGAGGATGATTCCTCTTCTCCCAGACGCCGTGGGCGGTTGACCAACCTTCAACGTCGGGGTGAACTTCAAGCAGAAGGGGAAGAACGGGTTCGCAGAGTGGTTGATGAACAACTTCAACATGCTGTTCGTGCAGATCACCGGGACTTCGTTCGCCGCTTATTGGATCGTATGCGTGGTCTCCGATCGCGGCTTCATCTCTATGGGGTAGCGGTTGAGCAAGCGCTCACATGGTGGCCTCGAGATGAAGGGGATCAACCCTGGAATGCTGCACTGCTGGAGGAGTTGGTGGTTCGGGAGATTGTCAATGTTGGGACGGGTATGTCCTCTTCCTCGTCTTCCATGGCTGGTGGATACTCCGTCTTGCTACAACCAGGCCTTCCTCAAGGAGCTGCTATAGATAATCAGCTGCCTGGTGTGCCCAGGTCGGTCATAGCTGGGCTTCGTCGTCGAGTGTGGCAATCCCACATGGCCAATGTGGAGCCGTTCCCTCCACTGGACGCTCCCAATCCTGGTCGCTGGAGAGATGCTCCTCTCTTCTTTGTCCCTGCGGCGAGGGAAGTTGTGCCCAATTTGCCGCCGGGGTGTCTTCCGCCAGAGGACCCATTGACAAAGCGTGTTCGGGAGGGTGTTGCCAATCGCCGCCGCCTTCAACGTCTTCCTCGTCGACGTCCTGTTCAAGAGCCTCATGACTACCATGTTGCTCGTGCTCGCCCTGCTCGTGTTACCCCGCTGGAACCTGAACGTGATCCCCCTCCGGAACCTGCACATGTTGAAGTCGCTTCAACTTGGTCGTCTGGCTTGGGTCGTCGTGATCGAAGTCGCAGCCGTGATCATACAGTGGGTTATCCTCGACGTCGTCTACCGGGAAGGTGGGTTCGAAGGAGACGTGTCACGACGACAGAATGAACAGATTCAGTATGTTCTGAGTATGCCCGAGTTCTGAGTCTTTACTGCAATACACTGAATAACAGTGCATTTGCTCTTGCCTTTTCAGTTAGTGTGTGCCCAGCAGGGTGGGTTTGTTGCCGCTTGCGGAGAAAGACCCGTCACACTTTTAAAAAAAAAACCCCGGCTAAACCCTAACCCCTAAACCCCTAAACCCTAACACGAAACCCTGTATAAATCCGAAAGCCGCCTCGGCCCCCGTTGAAGCCAGGCCGAGCTGGGCTGCGTCTGGGATGCGCGCAAAGCGGAAGAGCGGGGCTTCCTCGTGGGGACCTCGGCTTACGGGTTCCGTAGGGTTTTGCTTTTACTACAAGGAGATCTGCTTGGATCTGCTTGAAAGCAGGCCTTTTCAGTTTTTCTCAGGCATAATTAGTTTGTGAATGTTTTTTACGCTGCTGTAAGTAGTTTTTGTTTTGTTGCGGTTTTTCTCCGTTGTTCTTGGTATTTTCAATTCACTCCTTTCTGTTTTTTTGAATTAAATCATAACACCAAAAGCCCTAGTCTAACCAATAAGACCCCTACGTTATGTTGAGTGGAAGCAGAGGCTCGGGCTCGAGTTTGACCAAGCTCTGAGCCCCTCTCGCGGCTGTCAGGGTGCAGGGTTTAGGGTTGAGGGTTTCTTGTGGAGCTGTCACAGCTTTAGTGCACTTTCAACCAAAGCTTTGGGCTATAAACGTCATTTTGGGGGTCTCGTTCCTTGACACAGGCCAAGGGGCACTCTCGTTCTCAAACTGATACTTTTTGCTGCTCCAGCTTCGAGAAAGGATCGTATCACTTCCACCACAGCGACGAACCGGCCGCTACAGATTCTGCACGAGCACCTTGTCATGGTAAACGTTTGCAGGCTCTACGGTTTAGGGAGTCAAGGTTACAGGTTCTACGGCGCAGGTTTCAGGGTACAGGGTTCAGTGTTTAGGGTTTAGGACATCGGTTTCAGGGTTTGGGTTTAGGGTTCAGGCTTTGGGATTCAGGGTTCAGGGTTTAGGGTTGCAGTTTAGGGTTTAGGGTTTGGTGCGCGTAATCCTCCGCCACGGTGCAGTGCTGGAATCTCGGGGTTCCACACCTAGGGCCCCCATTGCCGGAAGCTGAGCATCAACTTTCACTAGATGAAGCTGATCCTCAACCACAAACCTATAGGCAAGATGCCCCAAACCCTAAACCCTAAATCCTAAACCCTAAATCCTAAACCCTAAACCCTAAATCCTAAACCCTAAACCCTAAACCCTAAAAGGAGTTTCGAATCCTGGGCAGTCTTGAACCCCAAAATCCTTTGGAACCTGAGACCTGACCCAGGGCCTGAAACCCTAAACCCCCCTTAAGCTCGCCTCCACGAAAAGCCCAGGACCTCAAACCCTAAACCCTAAATGTCACACTCAACCTTACAGAAAGGTCGTACGCCACAACAGTCCCCTCTCCCTGAACCCTCAACCCCTAAACCCTAAGCCCTAAACGCTTTTACTTGTCCGTCCCGAGGCTTGAGCATTTGAACAGCTCGGCCGCTGGGCTATAGGCGGAGGCTTTCCGACACTTGCAGATTCCGGGGTGTGGTCAGTGTTTGGCAGTAGAGTTGAGGGTAGGTGCTTTTATAGTTTGGAGTTTTTGGTTTAGGGTTTGTAGTTTAAGGTTTATGGACTAATTAGCTTTATGATTTAGGGCTCATGGTTCACGGCTCAGGGTTCATGGTTCAGGGTTTGGAGCTTTGGGTTTTGGGGTTTAGGGTGTGGGGTAAAGTAGACCAAGACGATGCAACACAACGTGAATACCATAGGGGAGTTTCCGAAGATTAGGGGATACCTTATTTTGGGGTCCTTATAATAAGGATCCTACTATTTAGGGTAATATATTAGGGTCCCCTATTTTCGAAAACTCCCATAGAGATGAGTTGAAACCCAGTAAAAGCATGGATTCGGAGGTGGAGGGCCCGATGAGCGTCAGGGTGGGGTCCCTACAGCAAGATCAGGCAAGATGCCCTAAGCCCTAAACCCTAGAACCCCAAAACCCTAAACCCTAAAACCCTAAGCTCTCAAGCCTAAACCCTAAACCCTAGAACCCTAAAGCCCTAAACCCTAAAACCCTAAACCCTAAAACCCTAAACCCTAAAACCCTAAACCCTAAAGCCTTAAAACCCTAAGCCCTAAACCCTGGATCCGGCGTCCTAAACCCCAAGACCCTCTCAAACCCTGAACCCAAGGGGGGGGGGGCCCGGAAGGTTATTCCCCCCCCCCCCCCCCCGAGGCCGCCGACCAACCCAACCCAACCATACTTCCTCCGACAAACGCACCTCCGCGAGCACCAAAACCTCGCGAGGCCACTCAACTTCCTCAAACACAGACCAACANCCTGAATCCCACACCCAAAGCTAAGATCTTCAACGATGACCGTGAAGCCCCAAGCCTTAAACCCTCCTGAGACCCTTTACAATAGCCGTATACAGCCATGAAAAGCTTTATAAATCCCCACGAAAACCCTAAACCCTAAACCCTAAACCCTAAGGACCCTTGCGACTCCAAATCCCAGGTCTTCTGTGTGCCCAAGCTTGGGGGCCTTGACCCACCAGCGGCGAACGAAGTCGATCGCAGCATCACCAAGCTGCACAATGTGCCACTTGGGCTTTCCTGGGTGCTGCTTAGGACTTAGTTCTCTTAGAGTCAAACCCTGAGCCCTACACCCCAAGTGTAACTAAACCCTAAAAAACCTTAAACCTGAAATAGCAACACCCTCAACCCTAAATAGCACAAACTTAAGGGATGTTTTGCATGGTTTGGGGTGCAGGGCTTAAGGAGTGTAAGGTTTGGATGTTCATGAAGTTCAGGGTTTGAGGATTCGGACCAGGTTTTGTTGCGGGGCAGGGTTTAAGGTTTTTAGGGGTTTTGGGTTTGGAGGTGCTTTGCAGCCGTAAACCCAAGCACCGAAGTCGGGGGCGCCTGAAAATGGGATCTGCAAAACAGCACTGTTCCACATCCTTGAGCCCTTTGATCCCTGAAGCCATACAGGTCCGGATCCTAAACCCTACACCCCCCAAAATCGTAAAATGCCATCAGGCTTACCCTAAACTTTAGGCCCTAAACCCTAAACACTTCAAAAGTAGGATCGTAAAATTCGATGAGGCTGGGCGCTTGCGAGAAGATCTTGCGAACGCCTATCTACACACCCTACACGCGCTTCACGAGCCGCGGGTCCGGCGAGGTTTGCAATTTCGTTTTGTCCCCAGCTGGGGCTCGTTCTTCTTATTGATATTAGTTTAGTACTGAATATTGCTATTATTACTCTGATTAATGCTTTCTGTAAGTTTATTTGGTTATTATTCTCAGCAGCTAGGCCATCATAAAACTAAGGCCACGATCTCAAGCTGTTAGAGTCCTAATCTTTGGGTTTAGGGCCTTGGGCTTGCTTGCGCTTGGGGTTAAAGAGCCTTTGTTTTGGCGTTTATCATCGTGTTTAGGGTTTATATCAGGGTTTTATGAATTCGAGACTCCCATTTGCCTCTTTTCCTCAGTTAAAAGTCCAGGTCTACGGATTAGCACTGAGGAGTTCGAGTTGAGGGTACGGGGTTTCGAGTTGAGGCTTTCCGGGCTTAGGGCCGTTTAGGGATTCGAATTCAGCTGTGGGCAGCTATGGGGATTGCATATGGGTAGTTCCATAAATTAGGGTCCTTTTCTTGGGTCACCAAAACAGTACGGCACCTTGTAAGAAGGAACCCACAAGGAACCCTACTTTAGAGAACTACCCATCTAGTGCGTTTTGAAGCGGGTTCATTTATTGTGCAACCGGCTTATCGCTGTGGCATTTGGGGTTGTTGTAGGAGTTTCTCGGGATTTCGGGCTGTAGGCCTGGGGCGAGCCAGGTTGCAGGTTTTGGGTGTCTAAGGTTCAGGGTGTGGGATTCGCAGTTTGGCTGTTGCCAGGATTTCTCTTCATCTGGTGCAACCTCCTGCCGCTGGCGCTCTTCCCAGTGGTGGGGCCGGCTACTCGCTTCGCACACTGCTTCCTTCTTTACCCTAAACCCCGGCCCTAGACCCTAAACCGAAAGCCCTAAACCCTAGACCCTAAACCCTAAACCCCAAACCCTCGACCCTAGACTCCAAACTCTTAAGACTAAGCACTCGCGGATTGAGGACGGCAGGGTTCGTCCTCGAAGCCGTATCCTCGCAACCCTAGACCCGAAACTCAGGGGCCCTGAAGGCTTAAACCCTAAAGCCCCAAACTGTAAACGCCCGCAAGCCCCAAACCTCAGAAGCCCCAAACCACAGCAGCCTCACCGCCCTGGGCTTTGAACCCCAATCCCGCGGAAAACGTTCGAGAAGGGTTTGGGGTTGAGGGGTTTAGGGTTTGGGAAGTTTAGTGGTTTAGGGTTTGGGTTGAGGGGCGTGATTCTGACGAATATGACAACCGGTGCTTTCTTCCATAAGTGTCATCATTACGAGTCCCCAAACCCTAAACCTGAACTCAAAGCTCGAAGCCCTTAGACCCGCAACCCTCTAAAGAAACCCTACAACCCCTATCCCAATTACTGTACGTAAACTTTACTCACCAAGTCCCAGGATCCTCTTTCTAGAGAAACCCTACAACTCCTATCATAATCACTGTACTTACACTTTACTTTCCAAGTCCCATGATCCTCCAAAGCATGGATGGACCCAGGACCTCACAGTGCCTCTCACGTTGACCATCTCCTTCTTCATGCTAGGCGGCCGGGGGAGGGAGGGGTTTAGGACTCGGGCTTTAGGGTTTAGGACTTAGGGTTTAGGGTTCAAGGTTTAGGGTTTAGGGTTTCGGAGCCGGCGCTTCAGGAATTCGGGTGCTAGGATTTCGGAAGTTCAGGGTGTAGGGGTCAGGACTTAGGGCTGAAAGGGGTTTCAACCCTATTCCCCCGGACAGCCACCGACAGAACCCGATAAATCCTTACATCGGACCTGTATTCCTAAGCCCTAAACCCTAAATACTCAACCGACATGGTCTCTATAAGTTATGCACACGAGGCTTTTCCTAGGCGTAAACCTATTAGAACAGACCTTCGTAAGTTAAAAGCACAAGATTTTTCTCGACCTCGAGCTTAACACCCGTGGATCGAGAAGGCTTAGGGCTTAGGGCTTGAGGGATTTAGGTTTAGGCGTTTAGGGATTTAGGGTTTGGGGTGGGTTTGCACGGAAGGTGTGGAATTGCGGGATCCAGTCGCGGTTTGCAGAGCCGAGGGCCGTGGGCTGAGGTGGCTTGGGGCTCGAGTTCTTTAGGGTTTAGGGTTCAGGGTTTAGGGTTTTTCACATGCGTTGAGGGCTGATGCCTCTGCTCCCGCGGGGGCCCTCCCGACGCAAACTCGCAGCCAGGCATCGAAGATATTGGATCGCGTGTGGAGCAGCCTTTCGATGTGCTTCCCCTTTGGCAGTATCTTGGCGTGGTCCTGTGGACCCTGAGTTCATTCATGCTGTTTCATGGCAAGATATCTTGATGCTAGTCTGCACATTTCCATTCCATGCTGTCATGTAAGCTCAGTACATGTGCTTGTAGAACAGCTACTACGTACATCTGAGTGTGCTGGCAGGTTTTCAGGTTCCTTCGTTTCTGAGATCAAGCAATTCGACAGAAAGGGCATGTCTGCACATTCCCAAAGGCTCCATGTACTTTTATAGTAGATACTTAAGCCTTCCCTGCATTGACCACTGGCATTCACCTGCCTCGCTCGCAAGCCATGATGCGATATCTGTTTTGTCAGGGGTTTGGAAGACTTCTCTTCTGTTCTAACCTATGTACCTACCTTTGGTTAGTAGGGAATGGAAGAATGGTAGTAATAGTAGTTATAATTGTACCCCATTCCTCTCCATTCCCTACTAACCAAAGGTAAGTGTAACCCTAACCCTAACCCTAAAACCCAGAGACATAAACTCCTAAACTTGGTTCACGGCAGGGCACGGAATTTACGGTTTCCGAGCTTTGACTTAAGGTCAGGGTTTGGGCTTCAGGTTCAGGGTTTAGGTTTAGACGTATGGTCAGTGTTTCAGGTTCAGAATCTGAACTTTCTAGGTTTACCCTCAGGTTCAGCACTGAAGCTAGGATTCTCCCTTGTAGGTTCGTGGGTCGCAACAAGTAAGATTGTGAGTCAGGGAGCTGGAGTTACGTTTTCACCAGATATAGCCCCAAGTAAGAGGCATGTGTAAGACTAATTGCAACAACCCATGATAGCACCCTTTGTAAGAGCCTATAACCCCCTAGCAGACACTTAAGGAACCTGCAAGCAGGTATTGTGAAGAGATTGACAACTCTTTGGTGCAACTCCTGGAGCACAGCCGTGCCCTAGGCGGCGAGCACTGGAATTCCGAAACGCAGGGTGACACATGTGCCGTGGAAGTCTGAATAATTGTCTTAACGCCCCATATACCATTCCGCAGTCTTCAGATTACTCTCCCAAAGCCCTCAGCCCAAAAACCCATGGTAACCCTTGGATTATCGTCATAACTTGAAAAGAATATATGCCAAGAAAACTGTTCTAGCTACTAAGTCCCTGTGTTCATCATCAGCTTCACATCATTCCATCGGGAGCCAAGCCGCAAGCGCCCGAGGCTCGCAATTCCGTTTAAGCTTCGGGCTCTTTCTATAGCAGGGTTCATAGAGAGGCTTAAAACCCTAAACCCTTTCCCTAAACCCTAAACCACTAGACCGTAGAAGTTTCATAGGAGGGTTGAGTAGGGTTTCTAGAGTCTCCCAGGCCCAGACCGAGTCGTTTCCTCACACCCAGTGTTTAGGGTTTAGGGAAAATCCCAAACCCGCAGCACTGAACCGTAAACCTCTTGAGTGAATCCTTCCTAGACTGCACAACACCCGTCTAAATCCTTCTCTTATACCTTATAAAGGTGAAGGCTCTGTTCCCGAAAGCCTAGAGCTAAAACCGTACACCCCATACCTTAAACCCCAAACCCAACCGCCAAAGCCCAAACGAAGCCTGAACATCCTAAACCCCAAAGCCTGAACCTTAGAAGCCCTAGATTAAACTGGCAACCCAGCCCTGAACCCTAAACCCTAAACATCCCAAACCCTTAGCCCTAAACATCCCAGCGCAGAAAGGGGCGCCACTACATGTTTAAAACAAAACATCCCAAACCCGAAGCCCCTAACATCCTAACCCTAAGCCCGGGGCGTCCTAAACCCAAAGCACTGAACATCCCAAACTCAAAGCCCTAAACATCCTAAAGCCCCCATAGGCCGCTTGCCACATGTTGCCGAGAGCGAGCAGGACAGGTACATCCGCGAGAAGATAGGCCCGGTCGGGCGGCTTTTGGTTTAGGGTTTAGGGTTTAGGGTTTCGGGGGTTGAAGTTTGGAAGGTTGAAGGGCTTTTCCTTTTGAGATAAGGTTTTTTGAGTTTTTGTGACGGACCTGCATCTAGTCAACAGATGCTTTAGAAGGGTCTCCAGGCGAAGTCATAGGTTATCGATGGTTATCGTGCTTGATTTGGGTTTTATCGCGCGGGGTTGGAGGAATTAGGATGTAGGTGCGAAGGTTTCGGGAAGGAGTGTTGAAATTTTGGGTTAACTGAGTTTCGGGTCCCAAAGACAGGTAAGCCCTAAATCCTAAACCCTTAGCCTTAAACCTTATATCCTCAACCCCACACCCTAAGTCCCAAACGCCAAAACTAGTCATGCGTGCAAAACCAACGAGTCAGTGCCTAAGCTTCAGCATGGACTGGGCTTCGGGTATGGGGAGGTGGGGTTGAGTGAGTCAAGGTTTAGGATAGAGGAGTTGCTACTCTTGCGTCTGCCATCACCATCGTTGCACCGACGTTATTCGGAAGTCCAAATCTCGAGCCGTGAAGCTTCAATCCATAACCCAGAGTAATTCTAAACCCCTCCTGAACTTAACCCCCCCCCCTCCGGGTTCGCCGAGCCCACAACTTTCGCGGCGTTTAGGGTTTAGAGTTTGGGAGAAACCCAAAACCTCCAAGTCAAGTTGGAGCCTTTTGGCAGGCCCCTTCGTCAGCAGCATATCTGTGTGACCGAAAGGCCAGGACTCACGTCTCTCTTGAAGGCCAAAGCAGAAAACATTGAATGCATGGTGCAGGATTTAGGCTGTGGCTTAACGCTTGAGAGTTTCGGGCTTGGGGGTTGGGCCCCACTGGCCCGGAGGCCTTACATAGGGCGACCGATAGGGCATAGCGGAAGTCTTTAGCGGATCTACTTCAAAGAATGGGGGCTATGCCGTATTCTGAACTGAAGGACATCGGCGAGCCTCAACAAGCGCAACAATTTCTGGTAAGTGGTTTAGGGGTCTGCGTAGTCGGAAATTTTGTCCCCCAGGTTCCTAGAGACAAGTATACACGAACAGATCCAAACGCCCTAATCACACTGAAACTTACTTGAGTGGTTGTCAGAATTATGGTCCCCTTTTGGGTCCCTAAGAATATAGTACGGCACCTAATATTTAGGGTACCCAAAAAGGGACCATAATTTCGACAACTACCCATTTCTTCTCTCACAAAAGCAGGAACTCATATGTTAGGAAAGCATCCCACGAGCATGTGCGCACACGGAGACACCCCATCCAGCTGTAAGCTCCGCCTTAATCTTAGTAGCTGAGTGGATACACTTTACACCTTTTGGGATAATATTACCACTATAAAACTAAAAGTGTACACTGTTTGGGGCTTATAACTCAGCAACTAAGTAATGTTGACAAGCCATTGAAGCAAATTGGGAGTCCTGCGAACATTTCCCCGCGCTCCTGGATGGTAGCTCGACATGGTATACCCCTGGTATAGATGACACTGGTTCAGCAGCGTTCGCATGGGCTGTTCTGCATGAAGTTTCCCGTTCAGGTATCTATTGTGCTGCCAAGTTGATGTTGTTTTCGATCTCTTAACAGACCCTAAGACCCTAAACCCTAAAACTCTAAGCCCTAAACCCAAACAGCTCATGTGTGAAGCCTGCTGAAGCTTTCACGCTAAATCCTTACCCTAGAGCTGCTCCCTGGAGCTTATGCATGGGGGCTATCATGTTAAAGAGTCCCTAAACCCGTAAATAAACCCTCGCCTCCAGCAGCCACAGAACAACAACATCACAACCGAAAGGGCTTCAAATTCAGACCTCCTTCCCCCCCCTCCCGGATCGCGCACTCTAGCACCGTTTGGCCTAGCAGTCCTGTCACGAGAGGTATGCTCGGCAGCTTGTGAGATGCGGTTCCCTTTTTGATAAAGCTTTGCGAGCGGTAGTCCTGAAACTGCGATAGATTAGGGTTCAGGGTTCGGGTTTAGGGAGTTTACGGAGTTCAGGAAGTTAAGGGATTAGGAAGTTGGCTGGCCAAGCCGACGATTGTCTCTCCAGAGTTTATACAATAGTTGCGGCCAGGCAGCATTGAAAGATTATCAAGGCCCCTACGTTAGGCTTTGAGCTTGCGGTTCATTGCTATCCCCCGGGCTGTGAGCTGCCATGTATCTATCCCGCAGGTATGGGCCTCATATAGGGCCTTAATAGTCAGAATAGGTATAATATAGGTATAATGTGGAACCCCAAAATAGTATTGGTGATTACTCAGGCCGCTTATAGTAGGTACCCCACGGCCCAAATACACGCCAGACTCCGAATCGTGCGCGCGGCCTTCACCTAAGCACTAAGACCGAAATTCGGATCCCAAGCCGTAAACCCCAAACCCCAAACCCCTAAACCACCAGCCGCCCTAAACCCTAAACCCTGACTTAAAGCCTAAACCCTGCATCCTAAACCCGAATCCCCGAGCCCTGACCCTTTCACCTTAAGTCCGAGCTCTGTTAAAACAGCAGGGAATAAGTGAAAAATTCTACAGGTTTAGGGTTTAGGGTACAGTAGTGGGACATATATCTTTATATAAAATTATGCTATAGTGTTAGAATATGGATAGTATGGAATATCATGTAGATACGCTAGGACTGTTCGTTATCATTTAACAACATAGCAGAGGACAGACGACAGAATGTGTCCGCATCGATTTTGCGCAGCGTTTGCCGGTGGGGTAGCTCTCCCAGTACAGTGGCCCTTCCCGTTCCACAGGCGAGACGGCTTGCAGCTGGCGTGTGTGTGTAAGTTTGTATGTAGCAGTTGCTTTTGTTGTTATTTTCTTCTTCTTGTTCTCATTATTCTTCTTCTTTGTTTTCTTAATTATTCTTATTGCCTTACTCTTCCTGGTTATGATGATGTTGATGTGAGAAGTGGTGGTGTTGGGGACCAGGATTAAGACCATGATGATCGGTATCCTTACAGCGAAGCTGCTATCGGGCTTCTGTTGTCGCTTTAGTTTTCCTACATGTCGATGTGAAGATGGAATCCTCAGGACCTAGCGCAGCCTTCGCCGAACCCCTGAGCCCCACCACTAGTATGCTAGACCATTGAAGTCCTCAACGCCAACACCTTCAGCCCTCAATGCCACACCTTAAATCCGAAACATTTAACCCCCCACACACCCTTGACCCCTAGATCCTTGTTTTAACACCTAATCCCCTAATCCCCTTAAGCCCTAAACTCGACCTTTCTAGATTCCTTGTGAAGCTCCGCTAGAACCCTAACAGTACCCCGTAACTCCTTTACCCCCAAACCTCGAGCACAAATGTCGGAATCTTTTTTCGTAACGGCGTCCCCGCACAGTCCCCATACATGTTGAAAGCTTGTTCTGGTTATTCAAGCCCGTATCAAAACACCCTCCCAAAGCCCCATAACACCCCAGATAACCCCCACTGAAACCCTATAGGAACCCGAAACCATCCACAGCTCTGAACCAAAAACACTACTATAGGGGCCTAAATAAGTACCAATACTATTTTGGGAGTTCCTTATTACAATTATAGTATAAAGGGCCCCAAAACCCTGTTCAAAATTTTTACGGCCCCTATACTATAGTACCCTTATAGATCCCTTATAGTAGCCCTTTAAGGACCCCTTTAAAGGAACCCTACTATATTCTAATCATTATTAAGGCCCCTATTTTTTTTATAGGAACCCTAGACCTAGACCTGAAAGTATCTTGAAACAGACCCAGATCCTCCAACTACGAGGCTTTGTCCTATAAAGGGATACTTTGCAGGTCCTTTATAAGGGGTTCATTTAGGTTCCTTTAAGGGTTCCTTTAAGGGTTCCTTTAAGCAGTGCATATAGGCTCCGTTGAGGGTTCCTTTAAGGGTTCCTTTAAGCGGTGCAGATAGGTTCCTTTGAGGGTTCCTTTAAGGGGTTCCTGGTTTTCAGATCTGCTTTTTTTGTCCTGTGGTTGTTTCCTCCATGCCTAGGCCACAGATCCCATGTCGCAGGGGGCTTGGCAGAAGACAGTTTCGTTTTTGTGGGTCTTAAGACATTCGTTCTAGAATCTCGGAGGGGCAGGTTTGGCAATAGGGTTCTTGCCGGAGCCACAGGATCTCAAGTTCCACTCGTTTTTTTCTCCAGACCCTGAACCCCAAACCCAACATCCTACTGTAAAACCTAAACCCTAAACCCTAACCATAAATCTTACACCCCTAAACCAGAAGCCCAAGGTCCGATCCTGTCGGGGTTTGGGGCTTCAAGGTTGGGGTGTTTTGGAGTTTGGGGTTTAGGGTTTAGGGATTATAGGATTTAGGGCTTAGGGTTTAGGGATTATAGGGGTTTAGGGTTTAGGGAGTTTGCGGTTGGCATTCTGATTTTTCATCAGCAGGATCAGACGTCCGGTTGAAGTGTGATTGGCTGGTTTGGGACCCCCCCAAAATGGGCCACACAGAAAGGACAGATTCCAGGACCCCGGGTTTCAAGGCTAGATCTAGGTTCCAGTTCTGTCCGCTAGCCGCAGAGGAAGAGTGAGCCCTAAACTTGTGACCGCCGATGGCGTGGAATCATTGGGAATGATCAAATCATTTTTTCTGTGAGAAAGCTGTGAGAAACCTGTGAACGGGGTCTGTGAGAAACCTGTGAGAGACCTGTGAGAAGTGAAATCCGGTTGCTCAGGGTCTGTGAGAAAAGCTGTGAGAAACCTGTGAGAAACCTGTAAGCAGCTGGGGATTGGGTTCGGCCGCTGAACCCTTTCCTCACAGGTTNAAGCAGTTGGGGATTGGGTCCGGGCCGGTGAACCCTTCCCTCACAGGTTTCTCACAGGTTTCTCACAAGGTGCTCACAGGTTTCTCACAGGCTTCTCACAGGCTTCTCACAGGCTTCTCACAGGGTTCCCCTCGGTTCTCACAGGTTTCTCACAGGTTTCTCACAGGATTCTCACAGGCTCCTCTCACAGGTTTCTTACTGCTCACAGACCCAGCTCACAGACCCAGCTCACAGGTTTCTCACAGAAATAATTGTTTTACTCCACTCCAGTCATTCCAAGACCCGGCGGTCACAACCCTAAACCCTAAAAGAGAGTAGGTTTGGGTGGTCTGGCCGGCTCAGACGGTGTGGGGTGGGAGAACAACAAGAAAACCTTCAGGGTGTAGGGTTCAGAGTTTAGGGTTTAGGCTTTAGGGGCTTCCACTATCAGACTACAGCGGCCAATCGCCATGTTGCGATGCACTCAAAAAGTGCACTGTCGCTAGAGATTTTCGCCCATGCGCATTTCAACAGCAAGCTCTGAACTTAAACCCTAAATTCCTTCAAAACCCTAAGCCCCAGTCCCTAAACCCTCAAAACCCGAAACCCTAGTCCCTAAACCCTCAAAACCCTAAACTCTAAGCCCTAAACCCCCTAAGCTCCCCAAACCTTGAATTCAGGGCGGGAGCTGTCGGAGAAGCCAGTGATGCAACGCCCGAGGCAGGGCCAGCCCAAGAGTCGCTGTTTAGGGCTTATGTTTAGGGCGCGGGGTTTACATATAGGGTTTGGGGTCTAGGGTTTAGGGTTTCGGGTTTGAGGTCTAGGGTTTGGGGTTTAGGGTTTAGGGTTTCGGGTTTCAGGGTTTCAGGGCTTTAAGCTTGAGATTGTGGGGCTTTCGCACTGCTGGGTCTGGTATTGCTGGGGCTCCAGGTTTCAATGTTTCCGGGCACCCGGGGGTCTCAGGTGTTGTCCTTGCTAAAGTTTAAAATTCAGGGTTTAGGTTTTTTGGATGTAGGGTTTGGGGTTTTGGGGGTTAGGGTTTAGGGGTTTAGGGCTTTAGGGTTGAAGGTTTAGAGCGATATATGGAGAACCCCGGCACGAAAACCTTCAACCCTAAACCCCAAACCAACAACTACACTACACCTTAAACCCAAACCCTAAACTCGGAACCCAAAGCCCTAAACCCTAACATTTGGGAGTTTCCGAAAATAGGGGTACCTTATTTGGGAGTCCTTATAATAAGGATCCTACTATGTAGGGGTACTATATGAGGGTCCCCTATTTTCGGAAACCCCCATTTCGAAGACCTGAGCTCAAAGATCCGCCTAAGAGGGCAAATTTAGGGTTTAGGCCTTAGGGTTGGGGTTTAGGATATACCATTACTATATTATTATTATTACTATATTATCATTACTATATTATTACTATATTATTATTATTATTATTACTAGATTATGTACTATTATTATTATGAGGTCAAGCAGATGTGCGAGAACCTGCGAGCGGCCGCGCAGGAGAAGGCGCCCCTGGGCATCGGGGCAGCTGAGGGGTTTCACGAGTTTAGGGTTTAAGTGTCAGGGTTTAGGCTTCAGAGTTTAGGGTTTTAAGATTTATGGTTTAGGTTCTAGGATTTGGGGTTTAGGGATACAGGTACTTGAACAAGTAGTAAGACTCTTCCCCGACAGTCCTAGTATCGTCTGTCCAAAACCCATTCTAATTCTAAAGGCTCCTATGTCAGCAGAGTTTTGGACAAAGGTTTGGCACACTAAACCTGCACGCCCCCAACCGAAGATACCACGCCTAAAGGCAGCAAACCTTCTGAGCTGCACCATCCTAAAACTCTGTCCAAAGCTAAGGCGAAGACCAAGAGCAAAGCACCCGGGACCTTGCACACCCTGAGCCCATGCACCCTAATGTAGGAACCTGATTAAGAAACCCTGGGCCTATAACGCCAAAATAGTAGGATTCATATGAGGAACCTAATAAAGGCCCAAGGTTTCTTAATCAGGTTCCTACATGAAAACCCCAGCTCTTTCACTTTAGTCTTTAACATCAACACGCTGCAAAACCCTGAGCCCCAAACCCTGGACCCCGGAGCCCTGACCCCTAGACCGTTTGTCCGCCAGTGCTCCTCGCACCCTTTTGGTTTAGGGTATGGGGTTTAGGGTATAGGGTTTGGGGTTTCTAATTCGGGCTTTTGTACTGGTTCTCTGTAGGTTTGATGCGCGTTCTTTACACGTTAAGCGGAGTTCGGGTCTTCTGTTGAGGAGCTGAAGAAGCCCGGTCAATTCGGAGAAACCCTGCAAAACCCAGTATGACCCCTAAAACGAAGCGTCGGTTCCCCAGAGCTCAAACCCTAATCCGAATGGGGACCTAAGGGTCCTTCAAACTCTAAGATTGAAACTTTGGGCCCCTAGTATGGGCCCTTAAGCCTGGCATCCTTCTATCCCTACTATATACCCTATGTATACCCTTAAAACAGGACCCCTAGAATCCCCGCTAGGGTGCCCCTACTTTAACCTTAGATACGCGCTAAACCTACGCCCAAAAACGCTAAACCCACTCAACTCCTGAAAGGCCTAACCCCTAAACCCTAAACCCTAAACCCCTAACCCCTAAACCCTAAACCCCAAGCCTTAAACTCCTAAAAGGACTAAGGGTCCGTATGAGGGGCCCCTACTTCTTACCTTCCAAAAGCAGTGGGAGGCCCAGGCCGCTGGTTGGAACGGGCTCTTCACGGAGTTCACCGCCAAGCACTTAGCTTTTCCTCCGGTTTGGGGGATCTTCTTCGCAAAAAGTTTCGCTGGATTTTTGAAAAATCTCTTTTCGTCGGTTTGGGGGAACATCTGGTGCAGGGTTTTGAGCGTTTGCGGAAATGGCTATTTGGGTGAGTCTTGATGTTGGGAGTGCCTGCATTGAGCCGCAGCCTTTAACTCCTGAACCACCCGTCAAGCGCGCGCCCTACTCAAGCTTTATGCCACCGAGACACCCACAACCGTGAACCCTACTATATCCCATCCAGAAATCTCTGAAGCCCTAGTGCCCTAAACCCTTAAGCCCTGAAGCCCCCAAACCCAAAATCCCTAATTCTGAAGAAGCCCTTAAAAACCCTACAAATGTCGGCTATAGAAGCTTCAAGAATTCGCAAGATTGCTCCTTAGGGTTCCGCAGTACATTTTTACGATAGTCTCTCCGAAGAACCCTATTCTAATTATTCCGGCCCTGATCTTACACTCTAAAGGCTTGAATTCCGAAACCCCCAAACCCCAAACCCTACAAAGCGGGCTCAGGGTATAAGGCACGTCCTAAAACCCACACCGCCCTAGAAGTCCTTGCAAGAACAGGGCGTTGAGGGTACAGTTATATCAGAACCATGTGAAGGCTAGGGAGTATTCGGATTGTTGAGGCCTTAAACCCCAAACCCTGAGCCTAAACCCTGGACCCTAAACCTACAATGGAGCCCTCTGCCCTCCTCTACCAGGCGCTGAAGGTCTCCAAGCAGGCGGCGACAGATCTGCTTCCCCCAACGGCCAACCCTATAAAACCCTAAACCATGAAGGAACCATGGACCCGAATACGAAAGTCACTTGGTTTTGGGTTCGGGGTTTTGGGTGTTTTCAGTTCTGTCTTGACAATGTTCTTGGTAAAGCAGATAGTTTCTTAAAGAGGGGGTTTCAGCGCTTTGGAGTGGCTTCAAAGTCTGGCGGCTTTAGGGCTCCAACAATTACACCCGAAACCCTAGACCCTACCGGGTTAAAAGGTTAAAGTATAGGCTCTAGAGATTCAAGGAATTCGGATTAGATTTTGAACCTTTCGGTATTCTGTTGGCCTTCTGGCGTTTAGCTCGCAGCACGAGCCACTAGCATTCAATCCCAATCCCTGAATCCGCGGCTTAGGATTCAGGATTTTGGAGTGCCCGAACCTTGATAATATCTACAGTACCCCAAAACCCTGTACTTATACAAATTAATTAGTAAGACCTTTTGATACCTTACAGAAGCGGGATCTTTTGATACCTTATAAAGCCAGACTTTTTGATACCTTATAGAAGCCTTTGAAGGAACCCTCCAAGGAACCCTATTCTAGTGATTTCGGCCATACTAACTAACATATTGGGGAAAAATATTTTTCTCAATATGTTAATTTTTTCCCCAATATGTTAGGGGGGAAATATTTTTTCGCCAAATTGTTAGCACAATCCAGGGTTCTGCTTGGAAGGTTGTGGCTGGCACGAACTACTTCGTCAAGGCAGCAGCTCTATTGGCCCTCGGATTCCGCTTTACCGAAAACCAACGCCCTAAGCCCCTGCAGCAATATACCCTAAAGCCGAAGCCCCAAACCTCAACCCCCCAAAGCCCTGAATTCCAATTCTTTCAAGCCCTGAACCCTAGCCCCTGATCCCTACGCTCCAAAACCCGAAATCGATTAACCTGAACACCCCATCCCACAAGCTCAGCACCTGCACCCAGGTCAGGTGTCCAGGGCCAAGGGTAAGTTCTACCTCAAAGGTTTCGGAGCTAGTGTTCGAGGATGTGCGGGCCCAGGCCTCATTGTCAAGTTATCACACCCCAACTGCCGCTGCATCTGGTAATCGCGAACACCGAAATCCTGACCCTCTTTGACTTTAGGGTTTGTCGTCTAGAGTCCCCAGCCCCAAACTCTCAGGACTAAGCCAGACGAGCTCGCCTTTCGCCTAAGTTTGCATCTTCACTGGTGGCAAGAACAATCAACAAATGCTAAACCTCAAGCATCTCGAGGGTCTTGGGTTTTATAGGGTTCGGGGTTTAGGTGTAGCCAAGTTGTCGTAGCTGCCTTACGTATGATATCTACCCAGGAATTCCCACCCCATACACAACCCATGTAACCACCTTACGAAGCCCTTCACAACCTTTGTCGTAAAACTTCACTACTCTCCAGGAGCCTTAGACCGTGAAGCCGACCCCCAGAACCCCGAAGGAGAGACCCGGTACCCCGAGAAGCCGTTGCGAGGTGAAGGTTGGCGACGGTAAGTTCATCCATATGCGACCCTTGGCCGAGGGTTTAGGGTTGAGTCCGGGGGGGGGGGGTTAGGCTTCAGGGTTTCCGGGTTTTCGCTTGGGTGGTCGTTGATTGTCGTCCTCGTCATCGAGATTTGGATGACGCTGCTGGTGTTGGGCTGTGGCAGTACCGGGTAGCAGCAATAGCACGAGGAGGAGGAGGCGAAATTGCAGACAAGGTGGCTGTGCTGATGAGGAGATGCTGCGGCTGTTAATTGTCGTTGTCGTGCTCTCCACGTCGTGTTGTCGCCGTCGTCGTAGCATTGTCAGCAGGAGTAGAAGGAAGAGTAGTCGTGGTCGTCTAAGCAGACCGTAGACCTGAAATCACAATTATTTCTCGAAGCCTACGCCCTGAACCTTAAACCCCCAAAGCCCTAAACCCCAAACTCTGAACCCTAAGCCCAGAACTTCCAAAAAATCGCCGCATCCGTGAGGGGCGCACGAGCCCCTGCCGCACACTGGCATGCCTCCCTCGGTGCACTCCCTGCAGCTGGACAAGGCGATTTCATGCACCTTCATTTTTAGGGATTTCAGGGCTTTTAAAGGGTTTGGGTTTCACAAAGGCTGTTTTTCAGGTTTTACAGTTACAGGGTTTGCAACTCAAGGTTTGAAAAGGGTCTTACACAATTTTTCAGGTTTGAGAAGGGTTTTGGAGGGGCCCTATCAGGGCATATTATTGGTTTTACCTGGGTCTTATGAGGACAGGGCTTAATAACTGGGTTTATAAGCTTTTGTTTTGCAGGGCCCCAGAGGGTTTCATAAGGGGCTTCGGGTTGCGTTGTTCAGATTTTTGGGGGTTTCATGATCTAGGGCTCCCGGGTTCTTGTTGCAGCACTCACCCCGGAAAAAGAGTCTAGGGTTTAGGGGTTAGGGTTTAGGGTTTAGGGTTTCGGTTTAGGGGTTAGGTTTTAGGGCTTAGGGTTTAGGGTTTAGGGGTTAGGTTTTAGGGTTTAGGGTTTAGGGTTTAGGGGTTTAGGGTTTAGTGCCCTTTCAATTCCAACCCCACATGGAAGCCATCAGCCCTGACCTTTAAATCCCGACAGCAAACCCGGCTCGAGGCTGAGGCTGACTCGCTGGACTACTTCTGAGGCGCGCTGTGAGGTTCAGGGTTTACCTTAACCACCGAAGGCCTGATTTTGTAAGGAAAAGAAGAAGCGCAAACTAACCACTCCTGCTTTACACCTGACCTAAGAACTCCAGGGTTCTACCACAGTGCTAGCGGAATAAAGCATGGTAAGATTGAGACCTAGGACAACGGAACGGTACCAGACAGCCGACACAAGACAGAGAGTCAGTGGGGGCCCTTAGCCCAAGCGCGCTTTCTCATCACCTTTCTGAGAGGTTTCTGGGTTTTGTAGGGCTCTGTTTGGTTGTAGAAGGTTTTCATGGGTTGCTGGGGGTTGGGGGCTTGCGGGCCGTTGGGGTTAGATGGCAGACGGAGCCCTGAAACCTAAAGCCCTGAAACCTCATACTCACAAACAACCTGTCCATTCCTGATACTTAGAGTTTGCAGTTTGGTGTTTGATACTCCAACCCGAAACCTGGCAGCCCAGAGCCAAGCAACCATATTACCTGAAGCCTTGAACCTTTCGCGAAGCTCTAAACCCCAAATTCCCAAAACCCCAAACTCATGAACCACCAAAGTTTTAGGCACCCAGGCGTAGAGCCCATATCAGACCCTATAACCCTATATTCAACCAAATAACGCTGTAGTTCGAGACTCGTCAAGCGGAGTCATACTCGCTGCTGGGATTCGGGACTTCATAGGGTTCAGGGTTTAGGGTTTAGGGTTCAGGGTTTAGGGTACGGCGTTGTAGGGTTTTAGGGTCTCATGCGGTCTGTTTTGTTTAGTGGTCACTTGAAGCGTCCTTTGCAAAAAACGCCCTGTCCTGCACGGTCGATATCCAGAGGCTGTGTGCTGCACCTTATATTAATTAATCCTGATAGAAACCTTATAGTAAACCCTGATACTCACCCTTAAAAACCTTTCTAGAACCCCGTCTAGGAACCCGTTTCTGTGCCGGGCAGGGCGCCCTGCCATGAAGGGTTCTGAGCGTCGCAAGCTGAGGGGTTGAGCATCGAAAGCTCTGAGCAGGGTTTAGGGTTTAGGGTTGTATCTTCACCTATCTTCAGTCGAAGCCCTGAATCCGAAGCCGACTTGTTTTAGTTGTTCTCTGCCTTCTGAGCTTTCAATCATCTTTCAAATAGCCTTTAAAGATCGAAGAAGCCTTTAAGCTGGCGGTATCAGGGCTTGCTTGATACCGGGGACTCCAACTCAATGACTTTGGGCGTGAGGCCCAGCTGTCGAGATTCGTGTGGTCGCGGCTGATATTCATTATAGTACATTCTCGTATCGTGTAGGGTTTAGGGTTCATAAGGGTTTAGGGTTTAGGGGTTTAGGGTTTAGGGTTCATTTAGGGTTTAGGGTTTAGAGGTCTGGTATATTTGTCAATTACCCTCGACCCTGGGATTTGGTTTCAGAGGTCTTGTGCAAAGAGATGGGGTCCCTCAGCCTGGCACTGGAGGCTTCGCTTGGAGTGACCGCAAAGAAAAAGGGAGNGATCTCCGACGGTCTCGGTGCTACCCTTTTGTGCTTTGTAGTGGTACAATAGACTTACATAGGGACTTGAAGGAGGCCCATTGCTGAGACTTTACAGGAACTTGGCAGGTTGCTGAGCTCTTGAAGCCTAACATCGCCCTGTGCAGAATCTGTGTACACTGTGCCGTTCGATCGCATGCTCAACTGCAGGGCTCTGATTAACTGTTGTTGTTGTAGTGGTCGTAGTCCAGAGTACGTCGGGCGACGTGCCAACCGCAATGGCGGGCAGCAGGAGCCATGCCCTCTTCTTGATCGAGGACCGAATCTTTGCAGAGTGTACAGCCCCTGGAACATGGGGACTCCGAGCTGGTGGCATGGAACGATTGAGAGTTTAGGCTACTGCCAGAAAGTGTATGGGCAAATTAAAGTTGTAGGCATCCCACCACACAGGCTGATGCGTTGAGGACATCTAGTTTCGAAAGATTCCAAGCCATGCCAAAGGACCTTGACCTTGCCGTCTTTGTCAGAAACACATTCATTGAAGTGGCACCTGTGGTCCAAGGCTCGCTCTCGGGCAATGTGTTCGGAACGTTTTCAAGCTTGTCCAGCAGGCTCCAGATACTTCTTGTGAGATGTTCTCTGCCTGGAAAATATTTGGAATATGCGGCCTACAGACTGTGCTTGAGGCTAAACCCTAAACCCTACACTACACCCTTAAACTTCAAACGAGGGTTGTTCAGCATTGGGCAGGCGATAGATCTCCGAACTGGCGACTGGTAGTCCCACCGGCTGACTCCACACACATTCGCCGGTTTAGAGTTCAGGGCTGCAGGCAGAAGCACTCACTCTCATAGTCTCATGACACATGACGGCTTCGCCGTTTGGTATAGTTGACACTCAAAGTCCATCCCGAAATCGCAGCAGGAGCTAAAGTGGAGCGTACTGTCGAAATCTCAGCCGCTTTGGCAGATCGGAGCGTGCTGTTCAAGGGGTTCAGGGCTCGAGAACCTGCACGTAGGCCCAAAAGCGTGACACGAGCGCGCAGGTTCAGAAATCTGTCGATCGCGGTCAGAGCCGCAGTTGACGAAGCCAAGGCTCAGCATGCTGTTTAGGGTTTAGGATTTCGGGTTTAGGGTTTAGGATTTGGTCTTGTTGGTTTTTCTTGTACTGCACCTGCTTCTGTCATCATTGCTGCGACTCGCCTGCGTGGCATAAACGGTTCGTCGAGCGCTGTTGTGGTTGCATGAATTCGTCACAAGTTCTTGTGGATATGGGTCGACTGGTGATAGTGCCACGACGAAACATTGCTTTTCGGTAAGCATACCAGCTGCAGTTTTGCTATTACTACAAGCAGCAGGAGGAGGAAGAGAAGGAGGAGGAGGAGGAGGGGGAGGAGGAGGAGCAGGAGCCGGAGGATAAGTCGGAGTAGGAGCAGCAGCAAATAGTCTACAGCAGTGACTATTGCCTACGACTACGACTCCTACTGAAGCTGATGCGGCGCTGCTATTGCAAGACCGCTGTTGCTTCCACTACTACGACTACTATACTGCCACGAGAAACACTACTGCTGGTACTTCGCAGATTCAGGCTTGAGCATGCGGAAGGGTTGAGCACGGCTGCAGGTCTTGGAGGCAGTAGGTCCCAGGGGTTTGGGGGTTCAGGGTTCCAGGGCCACAGGGAGCAGCAGCAGCAGGAGCAGCAACGACATTGGTATGAACTGCAAACTCGGAACTATCTCGCTGTAGGTACATCTTGTCGCAATTCCAGCTGCAGGATAGATACGGAGACTTCTGAGAATGACATCGAATCTGATTCTGTGGATGAGCATCAGTGTCAGATATGGCAAGCCCACTGTGCAAATACCTGTAGACCTTGCATCTTCATCAACCGCAAGAAGGACGGATGCCGCAAGGGGAACTTGTGCTCCCATTGTCACTTCTGCACTCCTGCAGAGTCTAAACGACGAAGAAATAGGCGTTGTTCAGAACGTCGACAGGCAGCCAAAAACTAATGTCTGACTACTTCTTTTGAAGTTCCGCTCGTTCGGGCGAATGAAAACGCCAGTCTGGTGATTGGCATCGAGTCATGCCGCTTTTCTTTTAAGTGGCAGTCGCCCACTTGAAGTGTCGCGACTGCACCGAGAGTGCTGAGACTCAGTTTGCTTGCGTCCTTTCCTTGTTGATGCCAGCCGCGGACGATTCGGTTATTGCAAGGCACCTCAATGAACGCATGCCTTGCGACTTCCTTGAGTGAATCGCTGCTGGCTGTAGCAGTCCTTTGGGTTTAGGGTTTAGGAGTTTAGGGGTTTAGGGCCCAAATCATGTCCTTAGCGGTCAGAGCTTCCTGTTTGCGGCGGTTGAGTTTGGCTTTGGAGTGCTACAAAAAAAGGGAAAAGTCTGGCCGCCCCTGCCCTTTTTCGTGCTTCTGTTCACGTCAGACTGTGAGCATGATGTAGTAAGACCAGAGTAGTGTGGTTGCAGCAGTAGCAGTAAAAGCGCAAAAAGCTAGAGAGGCAGCCGCCACATTTGCTGGTATCGTGCTCATGCTAGTTGTGGTTGGCGGGTGGAGGGTCATGGTGGATGATGGTGGTAGCCCGAAGGAGATGCAGGAACACTCCCATATGCACCGATTCGCTCATGTCGCAGAGAGTCCCCCAAGACAAGCTGTCAATGGCAAGTAATGACGATGACAATGCTTTTGGATTGGTTGAGGTAACACTAAGCACGACAATGTTGAAGACTCGACCTCTTGGGCGGATCCTGTCACCTTGATACCTTGTGTCATGGGCTCCCGATCCTGTCCTCAGGGAGTTCGACGGGGTTGACGATATTGCACGTGTTCCCCTTTCCCCGTGCTCCTGCTGTTGCTGTCGCTCTTGCCATTGCCGATTCCGTGTTCCGTGTACTCTAGTGCTGTTGCTGCTGTTGTTAGCCATGAAGCAAAAACCCTCTAAGCCCGAAGCCTTAAACTCGAAACCCCTCCAGCCCTAAACCCTTGCGGATTGGTCTGTCCGGCCAGGGCAGTGGTTCACCACCAAAGGCAGCCCACAGCCGTTGCGAGTTTAGCCACTCCGCAGCTGCCCAACATCCGGAAACCCATAGCCGGAAAACATAAAGATAGGGGCCTTAGTAATTAGAGTAGGGCTTGAGCTATGTTGCACTAACCACAAACAAGCACTCTGATGAGTGGTTCAGACTTCTGTCCATACTACCTTCACCAATCCGTACAAACCGCTAACATGGCCAGCATGGCGCTTCTTCCACTCCAGGCGCTCTTGGATGTCGGTGCTCCCTATGGTGGCTGAAGCCCTAAGCGGATGTTTTTGCTTTATCTCCCTACATCCTAAACCCTACACCCTACTATAAACCTTACACCCACATCCTCAACCCTAAACCCTACACCCTGCCTTAAACCTTACACCCACATCCTCAACCCTAAACCCTTGAACCCTAAGGCCCTAGGCCCAGAAAGCTGAAACGTCCGTGCACCACTTGTCTTTCCGGAGGCCGGGAAAGAGAAAGAGAAGCCTTGGCTTCCTGGCCGCACTGGTCATAAAGGGGTAATACACCTGAACCCCTACACTCCTGAGCCCTATAATATAGGGGCCTTAATAATTTGAGTAGGGTGTTGGGGCCCATTATGCTATAGTTAGAATAAGGAATCCCCAAAATAGTATGGGTAATTATTTAGGCCCCTTATATGTATTGTGAAGGTCAGGGTTTCGGCTGCAGAGCCCATATAGGCTACCACCCTAAGCTGCCCTATGAACCCGAGAGGCTATACACCCTAAGCGCTAAACCCTAGATCCTGAACCGTTGTTACTCTGATCATGAGGGCCGCTAAATTGGCACTGGCAGCTTGGCAGTTGGAGTTGTGGGGTTTAGGGTTTACGGCTCAGGACCCCAGAATCGGAAAGAGGGACATGGACAAAACCCTGAGAGCTCAACCCTGACTCTGATCCAAAATCCAAACCTTGACCTCCAAATTGCCACAGAAATCCTAATGTCTTAATCTCCAGCTACCGAATCTCGAATTTGTCGGCAATGAGTCACCCACCGGTCTGTTACGGAACCCAAATGTCGGGTAAAGTCACGTTGCCAGCTGTTGGGAGGGAGGGTTCGAGATACCCCCCCTATCCAGAAGCACGCAGAGCCCCTAGAAACACCTTACAATGCCAAAACCCCATGGTGTCACACATTTAAGACCCCAGATACAAGGCCGAATAAAGTCCTTCATCCGAAATACTACACCCAAAACTTGAGGTCAAAAGCTCGAAACCCTGGACCATAGAGCAACAGGTTCGTGGACTTGCATGAGCGAGTGCAGTCGGGGTGCCCTGTGGTGCCAAGGGTTTAGGACCTTAGGATTTAGGGCATTGGGTTTTGGGGTTGGGGGTTTAGGTTCTTGGAGAATTCCACGTGCAGGTGTTACAAGTTGTGGCTTGAATGTGGCATTTTGCTCGAAGGGAGAAGGCTACGAAAACGTTCACTCCCCTGGGCAGAGATCACGCGCGAAAGGAAACATCAGGACAAGTCTTGTACAATAAGGTCCTGTAGGCTTTCGCAAGGCGTTTTTGGTCACTACACGTTTTGCTGTGTGAAGCGAGAAAAGAGTGTGCATGCATTTGAAGCCATGGCCTCTTACAATTCGAATGAAGCCGCAGAGCTTCAGCAGGTTATGGGCGCCCAAGATGCTGGAACTGCTGCGCCACAGGTCAATGGTGTTGACCATGGACCCTCACGCGAGGGACGACTGCAGGATGCTGGAAGGGTCCTGCCAGTTGCACATCCGGCTGGCACGCTGGCAGGCCACGAAGGGGCATCTGCGGGGACCATGTATGGTGCAACAGATCAAGCCCCACAGGACCGGCCGACGACCTCTACTTCTGTACCTCTGAGGGAAGACACCGAATCGCTGAGGCGGCGGGAGGCAGACCAAGTGTTGCCTACGACCGTTAATGTGGACGAGAGTCTTCGACGAGGAATAGCTGAAGTGGGAGGTGATGCCGCAATCAGTCAGTCCGGATTCATGACTCCGCGATCGTCGCCTCCAGGCCCCATGATGCAGAACAACTGGTTGAGTGGCCTAGAGGTACCCAGATGGGTGAGCCGCTTGGGAAACTACCTGAGCATTGCACAGGAGCAGCTGGCACCAAGTCCGTTGGCAGGTACCAGCAACCCTTCTGCTCCGACCCCACCTGGTGGAGTGGCCTTTGCCTTGAGATCGCCGCCACGAATGCAAAGACAGCTGAGGGCACCGACGCCCCCGAGTTCGGAGGTGTCTGCGGGAGCAATCCAAGCGGAGGTCCAACGACAGCTGGGTGGGATCCTCAACAGGTTGAGAGCTGCAGAGGACACGAATATGCACCTGAGACATGAGCTGGAAGCAGAGCGAGAACGACTTCGAGCACTTCGGCAGCATGAAGGAAGGAGGAATGCGCCGCCTACAATTACGACGCCTTTTGGGGCAACGGGAATCACTGAGGAGCACCCGGGAGGCATCCTTGGAGGGCTTAGAACTTCTGGGGAACCTAGCGGTGATCTTCCTACCCTACCTCTTCCTTCTCAGCTACTTGAACCAGGAGCACCGGGCCTACGGCTTCCAGATGGACTATCAGCGACTCCTGGTGATCATCTACGTCCTTCAGAATGTGACCGGGAACAAGGGGTACAAGGGGGATGTTCGGGAGTACGTGAGGGTCAGAATGAATATCATGGTTCTCTACCTACAGCCCCAGGACCACCACCCCTACCTGAGCGCAGAGGTTTTCTTCGATCTCTACTACCACGACCTAGAAGCCAGACACCTCCACCTCTGCGAACACCACCGGCAGCAGAATCACCAACAGTGGAGGCGTTAGCA
>BGNK01003822.1:0-65503 GCA_003297005.1 Symbiodinium sp. clade A Y106
CTCATCCTGTGGAACAAATCGCGTGGTTCATTAGAGGGTGGGAGGAATACCGCCAAGCCAGCGACGGCAGCTGGTATAGAGCCTATTAAGTGCATCCGACACCGGAAGGTGCTCCGCGTCCTGAGGGCACAGTGTCGCACAGGGGTGCACTGAATCGCATGCAACTGCGATTATTTCTTGTGAGCATAATTTTCTGCGACTCACCCCACTGCCGTGTCGGTTCATTATTCTACAGCCTTTTGCATCGACACTACAGCACTTCACCACCCTGACGGGTCGGTATGTATCCTGCGCAGAGTGAGTGAAGGGTAGTCCGCATTCACAGATCTTTTCGTAACTCTCGCAAAGCGAGCAGTGCCATGGTGTACCGTAGGCATATCGTTGTACGCCTCCTCCGCTGCGCTCCAATGCGCGGGGGGTGTTTTTAATCCTTTTGTGTACGTATATTAGTGTTCTACCTACGTTACTATGATGGCTCAAGTGAACAAAAAGTCCGTGCNGCGCTCCAATGCGCGGGGGGTGTTTTTAATCCTTTTGTGTACGTATATTAGTGTTCTACCTACGTTACTATGATGGCTCAAGTGAACAAAAAGTCCGTGCGTTCTGCTGCTAACAATACTTATTATCACACCCTTTATCCAGAGGCCCCTAAACCCTAAACCGAGGTCTAAGCCTAAGCCAAAGTAGCCCTAAACAGCACAGCAAGCTAAACCCTAAACCCTAAACCATAACCCTAAACCCTAAATCTTAAACCCTAAACCCTAAACCTAAAACACGCTTCGAAGAGTCCCTGAGGTGGCGTCTCTATCAACGCCGCAGACCATCCGCATGGTCCGTTGTTGCTTCTCATGTCCTTCGTCCTTCTGTGGTAGCCGGCGCAGCTGAGAGCTTACTGCTTTTCTTTGGGTCTTCAGGCTTAGGGTCTGGGTTCTACTGTAGATCCCTGAAAGAGTTCAGGAATATGCCCGAAACTCGAAGCCCTCAGCCGATTAAGTAAGTCACAAAGGATCCCGTGCCTGATTTATTCGCAGAGCTCGCGTCTTCTAATAGGGTTAAACTCTCAATGGGTTTCGATTTTGGGGTTTAGGGTTCAGGCCTGCAGCCCTCAAACCCTGACGTCCTAAGCCCTTAATAGCCCGAAGCGCAATGCTGTGCGAGTGTGGGGTGCGGGGATGAGAATCACTGAGCCCTAAAGCCTTAAGGCCTTACCACCCCAATGAATGCAGTTTCAATTCTGAAACCCGGAGCCTTAAAGCCAAAAACCTGGGCTTTTGGAGGCCTACAACTTCTTGTTTACCAGCGTCTGCGAAGCGGCACCAGACCGCGCCGCAGTCGGCCAGTCCCCACGCAGGGTCGACCAGTCCCACGCGGGGGTTTGGGATTTGAGACCTCTGGTCCCCAGACGAACGAAAGCTCCAACTCCTAAAGCCCTTATTCTGCAAGCCCACGAAGAATGGCTAACAGACGACACCCACTAATCCAGCTCAGAAACCAACAATCTAGACGAATCGCACTGGCTCAGCCCTTAGCCCTTGTCATGTCTGCTGGAAATCCGCAGTTTTATCCGCACATCACGACCGGATCTTTTTGTATTGAATACTGCAGTACATTGTCATAGTTTGACAAAATGTTACATCTTGATGGGTACTTAAACCCAAGGAATAGACCAACCATGGACTAGATTTGGTACTTCAGCTCGAAGCCGGCAGAGCTAGCTTGCTACTTGGGCGTTCTTGAGTCTCGGCAGTTTAGGCCTAGGCGTCTCTGATTTTGGGGTTCTTCCCGCGAGGGTCCGGTCCGACCAGATAGGGCGCAAAGTAGGGTCTCCCTAAACCCTAAACCTCCCTCTAAACCGTACGCCTGAACCCTGAGCTCCCAAACCCAAGACGCGGAAATCGGGGCCGTGGCTGCAAAAAAGCACCGTCGCCGCCCAGATGTCCCAATCGCCTTGCAGTCTGTACAAAAGGATGTTTCGGGTGTAGGGGCCGGAAAGTGTTTGGTCGTTCAGGGGCTACTTCAAGATTTGGGAACGGCGCCGTTTTAGTCCTTGACACGACTTTATTAACCCTGCTAAAGCCCTTGCGAAACTTGAAGAAGTTGAAGAAGCAAACTGTTGTGCTTCCGGTTCGCTTCGGATACCACGGGGGTCGGAATCATTGGTGGCAATATTCCCCTGTAGTCCCTATACAAGTATGGTGTAATACACGTTGTTCTATTTGTCGAGGCCGCTTTAGTATCGGGACATATCGGGACTACATGGGGTAGCCGTTAATGGTCACAAGCTCCCTGTCCTGGTTGGCAGCCCCAAATCCGTAAAACTGCTTAGACCCCAAACGCTGAACCCCAAACCCTAAACCCGAACCTAAAGTGTTTACGGGCTTAGAATTTCGGCTGATCTAGGGTTTTCGGCTTTGGAGTTTAGGACTTATAGTTTGAGTTTAGGGTTTACAGGTTTCAGGATTTAGGGCTTCGGGGGCTTTGAGGTTTAGGGTATCCCCAGCTTTCGAATCCCGGTTTCCCCTTAGCCGAGAAAGCTTGTAAATCACAAAGCTGGGCGGCTCTTCCCCAAGAGGCCAAAACCATCCTTGCTAAACCTGATGGCCTGAGCCCTAGAACTGTCAGGGAGGGCATCGGGTTCCCCAAATCATGGAAAGGACCTTGTATCTCAGCTCTCACTCTTCACATTGCAGAACTTCAACTTTTCTGGCTGTCCGTTAGATGTATTCTCAGGCCCTCCTAGGCGAGTGGTACGAACCCTAAACCCTAAGCCCAAACTCTAAACCTAAACCCTGAACTCAAAAGCCTTTACCTAAAGCCTGAATCGACTGACGCCTAAACCCTAAGCCTCAAAGCCTGAGCTTCCTCATTTTCGGGTTTAGGGTTTAGGGTTTCGGGTTTAGGGTTTAGGGTTTAGGGTTTAGGGTTTCGGGTTTAGGGTTTAGGGTTTAGGGTTTCGGGTTTAGGGTTTAGGGTTTAGGGTTTCCTGAGCTTCCTTTCCTTCTTCAAGCTGAACAGTAGGAACATGCAGGTATCCTCTCGAGTCCCTTAGAAGAACCCTTAAAAGCACCCTGTGAAAACCCTGTCTGCCGGTTTAGGGTTTAGGGGTTTAGGGGTTTAGGGTTTAGGGTTTAGGGTTTAGGGCAACCCACAGAACCTGTACGGAACCCTGTATACTGTCCTCATGCCCGCAGTTCTATTCGAGGTTTTGAGCGCCATACTTTGCCACCTGGACCCGGCTCGCCGCCACGCAGCGTTGGACCCCGGCTCTTCTCTGGGTACCGGTTTGGTATATTTGCAACAGATGCCTCCTGGAAACTACGAATAATCCTTAAGGCTGTTGAAGTCAACACCTAATTTTCGAGCTATTTGTTCCTTGGGGTCTGTGTAGGGTTAGGGCAGGGTGTAGGTTCTGGGGCCACTACCTCTTAGTCCGGAGGCCACCACGCAGACACGCGGTGGCACAATGCAAATGGCTGCTGATCCCTTGGGCGACCCTAAACCCTAAACCCTAAACCCTTTTGAGCTGATTTCCTGCTCTCCTACTTTACGACTTTCACGTGTCGCCCTCTGTGAGCGGATCTTGGGTTACCTTAAATTACCATAAACCTATCTTCTTTGTGGGCTTCTCATGAAAGCCGACAACAACCCTAATGTAGAAGAAAGGCAGTCCCACTGCAAAAGGGCAGGTTCTAGTTGGTTCGGGTACGGATCGGTACGTTTGTGTAAGGCCCTGGTCAATAAACTTCTATGTTTACTGCACACTTTGTGAATCCTTATCATTCTCCGTCTTCGAGATAAGAAGTTCTGCATTACCCTGCGCGAACCGACACGAACCCCCATAGACACTGAATCCAACAGATTTGGAGAAGAGTAAGACGTCTAGTAGATACTGCCTTTCGAGCTCGACTGTCACAGCCATAAGACCCAATACTTTAAACACCCGATCAAATCCGAGGCTACGAAACTCTATGAACCCTAAACCCAAAACCCTAAGCCCTGAACCCCTGAACCCTAAACCCAAAATCTTTTCAATCTCCGGAGAGAAGGACGTCGCTCGCAAGCTCGGCCAGCCGCCCTGCCCACCAGCCCTGCCGGCTGCGTGGCTTTCGAGACTTAAGAGGGGGCCTTAACGAATAGACTAGGGTGCCCGTTAACGGGTTCCTTAAAGGGCTCTACACGGGATCTATAGTAGGGTTCTACAATACAGGGGCCGTAATATTTACCAATACTACTATGGGGGTTTCCTTATATTATAAGTATAGTACAATGGGCCCCAAGACCCTATTCCAATTATTAAGGCCCGTATATTACGTATATTATGGGTTTTGGGTTTAGGGTTTAGAGCGTAGGGTTTAGGGTGGAGGGTTCCTAAGGGTTTGTTTATGATGTTTTGTGTTTCTGTTAGTAGGATTTGTGTAGTCTTTTTCTGGGTTTTGTGATGGTATAGGGCTTGAGGAGGTTCTCTGGGGTTCTTCGTGGTTCTATATGTTTTGAACTCGTGTTTGGCGTTTTCCTTGGGTGTTGTGTTGGCTTTTCATGGTTCTATAAGGGTTTCGTAGGGTTTTTGTAAGGGTGCTACAAAGGTTTTAGGGGCTTGACTTTATGGGGGCTTTATGGAGTGGAGGGGTTCGAGTCTGGTTCGAACTGCGGCACCAGAGTAGGGCCTAGGGATATTTATAGAACAAGAATGTTGTGGGGACTGTAAGGTGATTGTGTTAAATTGCGAAATACTCAGATTCCCATCGTAGCTCGGATAGTAGTGGCAGCGCCGAGTTCTGAGCAACTTCGGCAAGCTAAGAAACCCTGAACCCTGAACCGCAAACCCTGAAGCCCACACCTTAATCCTAACATCTAATTCTGCTGCTGTGGCATCGCCTCGGCCCATCCGAAAGGCCTGGCTCTCGCACTTCGACGACACCGGGGATGCGCAGGAGGAGCGTGCCACCGGGGTCTGAATAGTCAGCAGCATGCCCTGGTTGGTCCCTCTTCTTCGTGTGCGAGAATATACTATGAAGCCCAATTCCAAAACCCGTCGTTCTTTGAATCCTTTGATTCCGTGTGCAAGAAAGCTTGATAAAAGGGTCCGAGTAATCAAACTCATCGTCTTCCTCCGGGGTGCCTACTAGAGTTGTACATACTGTGAAGTCCCCTTGAACCTAGCCTGTTTTTGCATGCTGTTATATGGGAGTTTCCGAAAATTAGGGGTACCTTATTTTGGGGTCCTGAAAAAACAGGATCCTGCTATTTGGGTTACTATATTAGGATCCCCTGTTTTCGGAAACCCCTATATTTCGGTGAACTATGGGCAAGTGCTTCCCGAAGCCGAGACCGGAAACCACCGTATGCCTACACGCTCTAACGGACTCTAGCGCCTCCAATCCCTAAAACGGTGTAGGGTTTAAAGCTGCACTTCAGGTGTCAGACCAAGCTCGGCTTAAACCCCTAAACCTAAACCATCAGGCGGCCAAGATCCTATGTGCTGTGAGACTTTCGGGTTGCGTTGGTGTTTGTCAGGCTTACTTGGGTTTTGGTAAGCAGCTGTGGGATTTTATGAGACCTCGGGATGCGCAGCAGAAAGATGCCAGAAGCCACCATGCACCAACTCTAAACCCTAAACCCTGAACCCTGAACCCTAAGCACGAAGGACAGAATCGACGTGCGAGCGTTGGCTTAAGGAACAGCACTGCTCCCAAGCTTCCGTATCCCCTAGAAACTTCAAACAGAAGGGTTCTATTCCTGAGTTCTTGGTAAGTAAGGAATCTCATCTAACTTACCATAGTAGACCTCCACAGCAAATAACATCATGGTAACTTAAAATAACACCGTTAACGAGAACCCTAAATCCTAAATCCCAGATTCCGGAAAGATCGCTGGAGAGAAGCCAGGCGCCTCCTCCACCTCCGCCGCCGTCCGAAGTCCTGGCTTCGCCGTGCGCTGCGAGTGAGGATGGACCTCTTTTTCTTGTTTGGTGATTTGGGTTTATAGTAGAAGCCAGAAAGTTGGAACATCATTATCCTCATGCCCTTAAGGTAAAGTATAGGGGATCCCAGCACTAATCCTCCTAAAGCCATGTTCCAACTTTCTGGCTTCTACTGTAAGGTACTGAGATTTTATTTGGGAGATGTATAGTTGCTTTTTGCTTTTGTGGCTTTCTGCGCTTTGATGTCTTTTTTGCAGTTCTGCCGTGTTCCTGCCGCTCCCTACTTGTCTTTGTTTTGGCTTTTCTGCTTCTCTGCTTTCCCGCTTTCTGCTTCGGTGCTTTTCTGATTTTCAGCGTTTCCTGCCCGCTTTTCTCCTGTCCGCTCTTCTGGTTTCATTCTGCTCCGAAACACTCACTAAATATAGCTGCTGCTGCCACTACTACTGCTGCTGCCACTACTACTACTTCTTCTAGAACTACTACTGTCCCTGCTGCCACCAGTGCAACGAGAAGGACAAGCACGTTCACGTGACCCTGAATAACAGTCTTGCACACAATCCGGAAAATCGCCCCAATAACCTACATTCCACCAAGTCGCAGCTTCAACTAAAAGCCCTTTAAGAGCTCTTGTCCGACCTAAGTGGAGACGGAAAAGAGCCCCTAAACAAAAAAGGAAACCCTAAACCCTAAACCCTAAACCCCTAAACCCCTAAACCCTAAACCCTAAACCCCTAAACCCTGAGCCTCAGAGCTGAAAGCTGAAGACCTTCCTCGCCGTAGCCTTGTGGCTGCAGAGTCTCTCTCAGGAGACCCTGATTGAGAAGCTCATAATATGAGTAACATAACCCTGACAACTCATAATATGAGTAATATAACCCTATAAACTCATAAACTCATAAATCACCCAGAATCATAATCCTCAAGTGTAGCAGCGTAGCAGCCTTTAGGAGAGATGGGGTGTCTCGGCATGGATGCCAGCACTCAAACTGAAAACCCTTAGCCTCTAGCGCAGGAATCACGGGAACAGCTCTTCCACTTGAGATACGTCAGAACCCCGCCATGACGCTGATGGTGCCGCGCTTGATTGCGCTGGCGGCCGTGGTCGTGAGTTTTGCGCGAGGCTTCGCGGGAACCCGTTGTAATTAAGTCCATCCTCCTGCTGCTCTTCTCCTCCTCTTCTCCTCGTACGTACTACTCATACTTAACTTCCCTTCATCCTCATCTTTTCACCCTCATCCCCATCATCAAGCCCTAGGCTACAAGCCCTAACCCCCTAAACGCCTCAGCTCCATAGAAGTCGTTTGCAGAACCCTTCAGAGAACCCTGCAAGCGACCTGGAGCCCTGAGGCACTGACAAGGTCTGCACCTTCGTGAATGAGCCCAAGACACTTGGCTCCGTTTCAGTTTCGTTCGATTTAGGGTTTAGGATCTAGGGGTCGATCTCTTCGCCTACCCTGTGCTTTTCAGCTCCTGACTTGCTGTGGTTGTGAAGAGGAATAGGCTTCGGTGGCGAGAAGCGGCAGGCCGTAATGCAGAAGCCTGAGTAATCTACTGTATCTTAGGTTCCTGACTATATTTTCTATACCATGCCTCAACACCCTATTCTTATTTCCGCAGCCTCTACTAAATTCCAAACTTGCCAGGTTGCGGGCTTTTTGCACCTGAGGTCTGTGGGATTTTGGTTCGGAGGCAATGTAGGGACAGCTGACAGGTAATACTGTTCCTGAGGATGGCATAAGCTGTTTATGCTACAACCCCCCCTCCCAAGACCGTAGTCCGATTATTAAGGCGTCTGTAGACTTCACGAGTGGGAACCGCAGACTTAAACACTGCCTTCCTTCGTGGTCAGGATACCCTACTTCTGGGATGAGAAGTGCGTGGTTGAGCTGCCTGCCTGCAATCTCCACCTTGCGGATCCAAAGATTTTCAAGCGTCAACCCGCTCTTCCGCGCATGCAAGGTGACAGGATTGCGGAGAGTCTGAGAGATACATAGGACGTAGACGCTTAGGATGATCGGATGATCTCGGAGTATCATGGAATCAAGTACCTTCACAGAAACCCAGACCTCAAACCCTAAATATAGAGCCCCGTTGACAAGTTGGGAACCTTTTTAGAACCCGTTAAAGAAATAACCTTAAATGAACCCTAAAACCCAAACCCTGAACCCTTTCAAGCCATCTTAGAGCGAAGCATTCATACAGCTGGTAAGGAGCCCTTTAAAGAACACTACACCCGATAGGGTTTCCTTAAAGGAACCTCAAAAGAATCCTTAAAGGAACCATCAAAGCGTTCCCTTAAAGGAACCGCAACGGAACCTTCAAAGAAACCCTGAAAGGGCAGGAACTTGAAAAAACCTTTGAAGGAACCATAATAGGTTACCCTAAAGGAACCTAAAGGATTCCCCAAAAGGGAACATAATAGGTTTCCTTAAAGGAACCTAAAGGAACCTAAAGGAATCCTTAAAAGGAACCATAATAGGTTTCCTTGAAGGAACCTAAAGGAACCTAAAGGAACCTAAAGGTATCCTTAAAGGGAGCCAGGGCCAGAATAGGTTACCTTAAAGGAACCTAAAGGAACCCTTAAATTAAAGGGAACCCGAAACCCTCAGCCCCAAAGCCACCCAAGGTCCCTGGGTTGCTGGGCGGATGGCGTCCACGCGCAGTGCCGCTTCTGCGGCAAGGCTGGGGCCCCAGGAAGTGTTAGGGACCCCAAAAAGCGCAGAAGCAGAAGCATTTTATGGGGATATCCCTACCTTATTGGGCTTCATTATAAGGGGGCTTATATGGGATATCCCTATCCTTATTTTTGCTTATGTGCTTTTTTGGGGCCCTCAGGAAGCGCTGTGAGAGCGATTTACGGTTTCGGGCACCTTGTAAAGGGCTTAGGGTTGAGGGTACCTTATAAAGTTTAGCGTACCTTTGCTTACAAAGGCTTTAGGGTTTAGGGTTAAGTACCTTATAAGGAGTTCAGGGTCAAGGGGGTTTGGGGCTTGGTGTTTCGGGTACCTTACCTTACAAAGGGCTTAGGGTTTGGGGCTAAGGGTACCTGGAAAGGGGTTTCGAGTTCAGGATACCTTATAATGGGTTTAGGGCTTAGGATACGGTCTACATGAAGGGTTTGGCTTTGTTTGGGGTTAAGGGTACCTCATCAAGGGTTTAGGGTTTAGGGTTTCGGGTACCTTACAAGGGCTTTAGGGTTTAGGGTACGTTACAAGGGGTTTAGGATTTGGGGTTTTGGGTGCCTTTACAGGGCATTGTAAAGCAAATCAGAAGGGCTCTGTCAGGGGTTACTGTACGGGTCACTGCCACAGTGTTTTTGATTAGGATTCTCGGTTTAGGGGTTAAGGTTTGGGGCTTGAGGGGTTTAGCATTGTCGGGTTTCAAAGGTTTAGGGTTCATCTTACGATTTCCATATTCTGAACCTTTAGACCACCAAAACCCTAAACCCCTAAACCCCAAACCCTAAATCCCAAAACCCTATACCCCAAACTTTGGCCGCACCCCAGGCTCCTTACGTGCCTATTGATTGCCCGCCGGATGCGACAGTCCCCCTGGTGAAGGCCCGTGCGTTAGCGGCTAATGTTGGTCGGACCCCAAAAGCACATAAGCATAAGCATTTTATAGGGATATCCCTACCTTATTGGGCTTCATTATAAGGGGGGTTTATATGGGATATCCCTATCCTAATTTTTGCTTATGTGCTTTTTTGGGGTCCTAGTTAGGGCCTAATGTTGGCGTTCTGGGGGGTTTCGGGCTGATAGGGTTTGAGTGATGATCACAAGTCGGAAACCTAAAACAGCAGCCTAAGCCCTGAAGCTCTAAGCCGCAGTTGAGATTTCGAACTTTTGGGTTTTGATGTTTAGGGCTTATTTGGGCAGGGCGTTCGTGCGACACAAGAGGAGGCTTTCTAGGTAGTGTAGGTTTAGAGTTTAGGATTTTTAACATAACGTAGGGGCCTAAATAGATACCTATACTCTTTTTGGGGCTCCTTATCATATTTGTAATACAGCGGGCGCCCAAAAACCCCTATTCTAACTATTAAGGCCCAAAGCCTGAAAGCCGATTTGGCCTTAGAGCTGCAGCGACTCAAGTCCGGAGTGCGGATTGGTCCCAAAGCTTACCTTGGTTAGAAGGGAATGGAGGAATGGGGTACAATTATAACTACTGTTACTACCATTCTTCCATTCCCTACTAACCAAAGGTAGGAAAGAGCGCTGGTAACGTAAACCTTACACCCCACACTGTTGCTAGGCCTGAACCGAACCTTAGAGTCCTCCGTTTTCATAGGGTTTAGGGTTTAGGGTTCTGAGCCTGCGGAGCTTCTTGTCAGCTCCTTCCGGAAGTTTTGTTTTTAAGGACTTGAAGAGCGTAGGCCTTTTGGATATATGGTGATGGGGAGCACTGTTACTAATACAAGTATTCCCCCTTAAAGCGAAACCTTACACCCTAGATTGTACCTAGTGAGCTAGTTATGAACCCTCAACTCTAAATCCTGAACCGTGACCACCCCCAATAAGTCCCGAACGAGATTTGGGGCCAGGAGTGCAACTTCAAGAACCCTCCTGTGCACCTTGTGCTGCAATGGTGTGCCAACATTGAGGTAAACAGCGAACCTACACCAACCCCCTAAATCCCCCCTCACAACATAGAACAGAGCACGAAAAGTCACACCGGAACCCTTAATCCCTAAACACTCTGAGCCCGAATTATCTGAACATTAAGCTTGAGACCCTCTACTTCAATCCCATCTTCTTGGTGGTAAAGCGAAGTGGTGCCTCGATCGCTGTGAAGCATAGTCTGGAAGTTATGGGGCTTGGAGCTTGGTTTGACTGATGCTATGGGATTTCGGGCTTGGTTTCACTAGTACTGTGGAGTTTAGGGCTTAGGGTGTGACTAATACCGTTGGCTTTGGGGCCTGGTTTGACGAATAGCGTGTATTTTGCAAAGTCCTCTCGGGCAGTCAAACGTAGGGCTCGCTTGCGAGTGAAGTCTTCATGATATGGAAGCCGAGCCAGTTGCCAAGATTCTTCCCAAGGCTTCCTTATGATAGTTATACTATACAGGAGCTCAAAACCTAATTTTTAGTCTAAGGGCTCCTACATTACCCCAGCACTTCCGGAAGCCCTTGGGTTTCCGGTGTTTCGGTGCTGGTAACTCGTACACTGCATGGAGGGCAAAAAGGAACCAACCACCATGCGCATCATTTATGCTTTTCCTTGTCCTTGCCACTGAAAGTGCGATGATCGTGTTTCATTATCGACATTCCCACCCTTGTCGCCACAAGCATGCTTATTCTCGCCCTCACTACGTTTTCGTCGTGTTCGTTTTCCTGCTGATGGTGATGCTGATGACCATGGTTATGATGAATACTATTATCACCATTCCCCATGTATCACTGTCATGGTCATAGCCAGCTACACCATCAGTCTCTCAGCCGTCATCATAGGGACCCTGAGGGGGGTAGGGGGAGGGGGTAGGGGGCCTTCATGCCCACAATAAGGACCTCATAAGGCCCAAGGAAGGAAGTATAGTCCCCTACCCCCCTAAGGGTCCCTATGAATCTGGGTAGTTTCCCCAAAATTAGGGTCCCCTTCCAGGGTCCCTTTTTGAAGTGGCGCCTTCTGCTGGGGTTCCTGCAAGCCCTGAACCCCAAACCCCGAACCCTAAGCCCTAAACCCCCAATCCTAAACCCCGTAACCCTAAACCCTAAACCCTAAACTCGGAACCCTAAACCCTAAACCTTAAGCCCTAAACCTTAAACCTTAAAAACAAGCCTTGAACCTTAGTTTGCAAAAGCTACCCATCTCCACGACCATCAGCCAAGAGAAGCCGAGAACTGTGAGCTGACACCCCGAAACTGCGAACCGGAGAGCTGACGCCGAGAAAGCCAAGCCGCCTGAAACGAAAGGCCCCAAAGTCCCAAGCTTTAGGGTTCAGGGGTTGAGGGTTTAGGGTTTAGGATTTAAGCCTTAAGTTGTAAATGTTTGCCTTAATTTAGGCTTCAAAATCTACGAGTTAAATCTCAAGCAAAATCCTAAACCGCAAGCCCCGAAGCCAAAACATGGGACACCTAGGACGCCCTTCTACTGGGAACCGGCATGTGTAAACCACTTGTTGGGTTGCAACGCGGATGGAGAGCAACTCGGACGTTCTTCGGATTTCCGGCTCTGTGCTTTCAGGGTTCAGGGCTTATACGCTTTAGGGTTTAGAGACTGGGTTTGTCGGCTACGAATTTAAGACCGGGCAAGGCCTAAAGATAGCAGCTGGATCGGATCGGTGCCCTCTAACCTGCGCGGTCCGTAGAACCCTACCATACCTTAAGGACGAAAGGAACCCTAAATGGGTTTAAGGTTTATATACCATATAGGGATAGTATATGGGTATAGGGCTCCTACTTTTAAGGGTCATTTGGTCCTTCAGGTAGTGGCTTCATTTGCCCACCAAGGGTTTCCTGCTTAGCCCGGTAGAAGAGCCGACGTGTGATGGACCGGGCCAGATGCACGTTGGGCTCAGTGGTCTTGGGAAACTTCAAGCCAAAGCTCTGAACCCTAATGTAGGAACCTGATTAAGAAACCTTGGGCCTTTATTAGGGTTCCGTATATGAATCCAACTATTTTGGGGTTATAGGCCCAGGGTTTCTCAATCAGGTTCCTACATTAAGCCCCAACCGAAACCCTGAACCCTAACCCCAAAGCTCCTTCGCTGGAGACCCTACCTTGACCTACCAAAACCTACTTTTTTGTAGGTTCTTATTATAAACCCCAATATGAATTTATAGGGACCCTACAAAAAGTAGGTTTTGGAGGGTTAAGGTATTCTACAGACCCTCAACCCTAACCTTGAGGGTTTAGGGGTTTGTGAGTGAGTCGACGGTGTCGAAGCCGCGAAGACATCACCTCTGCTAGACTTAAGGTTTAGAGTTCAGGGCTTAGGGGGGAAGGGGTAAGGGTTAAGGATTTGGGTGTAGGAGAAAGGATTTAGGGTCTAGGGTGTAGGGCTTCGGGTTTCGGGCTAAACTAGGAGCCAGGAGTTTCATGCTATTTGTTCCTTCCTCCACAACACTAGTTAAGACAGGAGTCGGAATCATCTGTAAGTTCACTCTCCCTTCCAGTCACTGTCATGATTATACTGTCAGATGCCCGCCAAACCCTGTTGCAAGTATGAAGGCCCAACCACCCGAAACCGTCAACCCCCAACCATAACCTCTATATCCTCAAAACCTACATTGTAACCCTGAAGCCACGAGCCTTGCAAACCCTCGACCCTAACCCCCAAACGCAATGTAGTTCTTCGGTTACTGATGTAAATCCTGCATTACCTTAAGGACCCTAAACTATGGGAACAATGGTATATTCCTTCTTATGGGTATTGCCCATAGCTTAGGGTCCTTAAGGTAATGCAGGATTCCTAAACCCTATAGGTCCCTTAAAGGAACCCCTTAAAGGTACCCTTATAGATCCCTTTAAAGGATCCCCTTAAGGTACTGCAGGATTTAGATCATCAACCCTTCCGACGCTTGGAGCCCCCATCGAGGAATCTCGAATGTCGATTCTGCGGCGAGGGGGCTTACGCCGACATCCGCTGTCCGACCGAGGCGAGAAGGGTGATCTGGCATAGTATGGGGGCCTAAATAATTATTCAAGTATTCCTAGGGTTCCTTACTATAGTTTTAGTACAATATGCCCCAAAACCCTATTCTAGTTATTTTGGCCCCTATTGGGAATCATACATTCGCTGATAGCAGCAATAGCGACATCAACAATAACAACAATATTGACAACAAACAAATGTGGGTTGAGGGCAGTTTAGGGTACCGGGCTCAGGTTCAGAGTGGTTGAGTTTTTCGGGCCGATGATTTCTTTGTGTAAAGTTCAGTGTTCAGAGTTTGCGAGTCAAGGTTTAGGGCAGAGTGTTCAGCCGAGCCTGGATCGCTTTACTCGCAGGACTGCTGCGGTTCAGCTTTAGGGATTAGGGGTTAGGATTTCGGGAGAGTTTATTTGGACTTGAGGGTTTAGGCCGCTCAGGTTTCGGTGTGGGGTTCTAGCTTGGGATTTGGGGCATGACTTTTTTGGGGTATTTGCGTGTTAGTTCTTAGGGTGCTTTCAAAACCCAAGCCCTGAAGCCTGCGAGAAGTCCTACAACCCTAAACCCTAAGCCCTAAGCCCTAAACCCTAAACCCTAAACCCTAAACCCTAAGCCCTAAACCCTAAACCGAGTACTACTGCATGCCGAACTTCCAGAACCCCAGAGTCGCTGAGTTCACTGGGGGGGTCAGCTTCAAAGGTGATACAGGGGCCCAAATAAGTACCTATACTATTTTGGGGGGCTCCTTATATGAGTGGTTGTCAAAATTAGGGTCCCTTTTTGGGTCCCCTGATGTAGGTGCCGTATTAGGGACCCTAATTTTGACAACCACCCATATTATAGTTGTAGTATAATGGGCCCCGAAACCCTGTTCTAATTATTAAGGCCCCTCTAGTATTGCAGCCTTGAGCCTGAACCTTTTCACTTTTCAGTGAGGCTGCGGCTTGAACCCTAAACCCGGGTCTGCAAAGGGTTCGGGGTTTTCGGGTCTTAGATTTAGGAATTTAGGGTTAATCGCTGCAAGCTCACCGATCCTTAGGTTTCAGGACCTGCCTGCTACAAAAAGGCTCCGGACCCCAATCGGTAAACCAGACAACGGCGACCGGTTTGGGGTTTAGTCTAAGGTTTAGTACATAGGGCACCGCCGTAGACCCCAACTTCGCATCCCAAAAATCCTCTATATTGAAGCCCGGATTATTCATAGCACATTCCTTATGCTTCCTTAGTGTAACAACACTAGACTAAATCCCCAAACCCTGCTCTAACTATTAGGACACCTACTTGGGTGGTTGGCAAAACTATGGTCCCTTTTTGTGTCCTGAATAATATACGGCACCTAATATTTAGGGTACCCAAAAAAGGGGCCATAATTTTGACAACTACCTACTTGAGCCCCTGAGAGCTTCCTTTGGAGGAGCAGGAGTGCACATGGCCTGGTGCGGAACCCGTGACTGGATGAGGTATTTTGCAGGGGGTTTAGGGTTTAGGGTTTGGGGTTTAGGGGTACTCAGCGGCAGGGTTTTAGATATGGTGCTTCTCAGCTGTCTACAACTGCAACATCAACTTCCTCCCGAATACCATGATTCCCATGATCCTCCAAAATAGACTGCTCAGAATGCAGATTCCCAGCTCAAGGCTTGAAACTTTACCCAGACACTGAACTTTGGGTAACTTTAGGGGTTTTGACGTTCGAGTTTACGGGTTGTAAACCCTAAACCTCGGCCGATTCTTAAACATTACAGAACCGCACCAGATTTTTGAGCAACTTCACCCTTCAAGCGGTGCTGAGTATTCACTGAAATGTCCTTTGCTCACTGTGCGATTTCATGGAGAATGCCTTGAAAGGCCCTGCCTTCCGACCTAAACCCAGGTAGCAAGGCCCTGGGAGTGGAGTATAGCATACTGTATGTTCTCTTTAAACCATTGAATAACGGGTGAAATTTAAACTAACTTGAAGGACCGTTTTGATTATCCATTCTTCTGCTTCTGCTTCTTCTTCTTGTCATTGCCGTTCTTACTGTTACTGGTACTACTATTAGTGGCTTTTGATACGGTTACTGTAAACATGGTGTGCTACAACTCCTGCTGTTATTGTTGTTATTGTTGTTGTGGTGTTTTTTGCTTTTGTAGTTACATGTTCTGATGGTCATTTGTGTTACTATTGTTGTCATTGCTATTGCTATTGCTATCACTAGCGCTATTGCTGTTGCTATTGCTATTATTGCTATTGCCATTATCACCATCATTATTATTATTTTGAGGATGATCCTGAGGACGTTAATAACAATGATAAGAACAACTATACTAATGATAGTGATACTTTTACATAAACTGGTAATGGTAATAATGACGGTTGTTGTTTTGTTATTATGATTTTGATAACTGTACTTAACAAATCCACATTGTGCTTCTGTCTGTCCGTACACCACATCCTCTTTCATTTGCTTGTTCGCCCGGGTGCAGAAGTGCAGGTGAAGTCGCATTCGGCTTGGTGTTTAGGGTTGGTGTTTGCGTAGGTGTCGGGTTCACCCTAAACTGAAAAACCTTAACTCTAAACCCGAAAACCCCTAAACCCTAAACTCCCGAAGCCCAAAAACCTTAACTCTAAACCCGAAGACCCCTAAACCCTAAACTCCCGAAGCCCAAAAACCTTAACTCTAAACCCGAAAACCCCTAAACCCTAAGCCCTAAACTCGAGACTTACGGCCTGAACCTAACTCTGGCTCTGGGTCGGGGGAGCACAGAAGCTTGTCACTGTAATGAAGTGCTGTACCGGGGTTTAGCGACTTTAGGGTTTAGGGTTTTGGTGCTCACGGTTTTAGGTTTTTGGGGCGCTCAGGTTTTCGGGTGTGGAGTTTTAGGGTTTAGGGGCTTTAGGGGTTGGGGGTCCCGCACCAGATGATGGCCGCAAAGCCCCGAAGCCCTAAACCAACCCTCCCCCACCCCGACACCCCAGGCTAAACTCCCACTCCCAAAGCCCGTAAAAACCCTAAACCCTAAACCCTAAACCCTGACAAAAAAGCTCAGGTGACGCCCTACTACTGGGACACGACGTGCCAAATGGGGCATCTAGGACCCTGACCTGGCCCTGGTATCTAGCAAGGCAGTAGCTTGTTAGGGTTTAGGGGTTTAGGGGTTTAGGGGTTTAGGGTTTATGGTTTAGGGTTTAGGGTTTAGTGTTCAGGGTTTTTAGGGTTTAAAGTTTAAGATTTAGGGCTTGGGCTTTGAGGGTTTAGGGAGTTTACTGTTCAGGATCGTTTTCGTAGTTTAGGGTTTAGAGGGCTCAGGGATTATGTTACACGGAGCCTCTTCTAGTTATTCAGGCCCTTCTATGAGGAATCAGGGCTTTTGGGGGCTTGTGGGGTTCTGCGGGCTTCTTTCCGGCCCTTATTCTTCTAGACCAGGGTTTATAGTAGTAGGGCCCTGCAAGAAAGTGTTCTTAGTGGCTATTGAGAAGTAATTACAAAGTTGGGACCCTTCTGGTGATGGCAGCTTTTGCATTTGTGTGTTCTTTTCTCTTTTTGGAGGGGGGCTGCTGAACCGAGAGCATGGCCTTGCCCGTACCTTTTCCTGAGTCTTTGGTTCAGGTGTAGTTGCGGGTAGCTACTTGGAATTTTTCGTCTTGGCGAGCTTGAGGTTCTGTGGTTTGGGGGTTTAGTGTGGTATGGCTTTTCAATGCTTTGAGGGCTCATGGATGATACACCGGGTGTGAGGAGCTTTTCCAAGCATAGTGTGTGGAGGATGCAATGCTGACGGCATACACATTGAGTGCCGCTTCTGCAACACGGCGTCTGAAGATGAGGAGTCTCTCCAGAGTTCAGGGATTGGGTTTCGGGTTTAGGGTTTCGGGTTTAGGGTTTAGGGTTTCGGGTTTAGGGTTTCGGGTTTAGGGTTTAGGGTTTAGGGTTTAGAGTTCAGGGATTGGGGATGGGGGCTGAGCTCTTGGCGTTGTAGCAGTCATTCGCCCCGCAGGAGCCCAAAATCCTGAGCCCGAAAGCCCGAACCCTTGGGTGCCGGCTTTGATTTGCATCCCCCTTTGGTCTCTTGGTTACTACATTTTATTGAGCTACTGGGGCTGAAAACTGCTACGGTTTTGAAAAAGTTCAGGGATGTAGGGCTTAGAGAGGCCCGTTGCGGTTTCATGAACTCGTAACAGTATCCACTTATTGTCCCGGTATTGTGAGGCTATCATAGGCAGCCAGTCCACATTCTCATGATATGACTTGAATGCATCGTCTAACTCGCCCGGTCTGTTTTCAACAAGTTCTAGCTCCTCATGAAGTTGATGCACACGGAATCTTGCTCTCACTTCGCTGGCGACAGGCTCCGCCTCCATTACCCCCAAATCCCTACTGTACTTGTTTAACGCCCTTGTCTTGCGGCTTAAGTCTTGGCGGGCTTGGTCCACACTTCAGGCTCCCCCGAAGTGCTCCCAATGGCAGAGCCTGATCCCTCAATTCTGGGCCTTGAACCTAAAGTATCCAAGCTTTGTTGCTGCAACTCGCATGTGCCTTCGACTCACAAGCCCCATGCCCGCAAGATCCTTGAGCCAAGAATCCAGACCCCAAACGCCTCAACCCTAAACCCTTAAACATGACCCCTAGACCCTAAACTTTCCCTAAACCTTGGTCCCTCATCACTAAAAGCCTTGAGCCCAATTTCAACCGAGTCTCAGATTTCGGACTTTTGGCTTTTGAGCTTTGGGGCCGAGCCTAGGACTTGAAGTTTAAGGTAGGGGCTATGAGTTAGGGGGTTTAGGGTTTGACTGCAGGGCATTGTTTCAGCTTCACGCTTTAGGATTTAGGGCATACGGTGTAGTGTTTAGGATTTTGGGTTCACTGGGTTTAAGATTTGGGTTTTTGGTTTACGACCTAAGCTAAACGCCGTGCCCGCCCCTATCACAAGCTCAGGTGAGATGTTCCCTTTTAAGAGCGTGCGCTGTCCGCCATATGCGCGGCCCGAAATTCCGACTTATGAGCAGCTCGTGCTGCAAGGGGCTCTTCTTCGGGAGTCATGGGTTGAGGGTTTCGGATTAGGAATTAGGGTTTATGGTTTAAGGTTTAGGGTTCGGGGGTTTCATAGGTCTTTCTGGGCTTACGTGGTTGATGGTTCAGGGTTTAGGATTTGGGGTTGGAGTTTGAAGTTTAATTAGGGTTTTAGGGTTTAGGGTTTACAGGATGTAAGGTTTGGGGAAGCCTTTTGAAACGAACTTGAAGCAAGTCTCGGAATCGTGTTTGTGCCAGGACTGCTAGTACTTTACCTTAGTAGCTGAGTGGATACACTTTACACTTTTTGCGATAATATTACCCACTATAAACTGAAAGTGTACACTTTTTGGGGCTTATGAACTCAGCAACTAAGGTTATCTTCGGACCTTTGGGTGCTTACTTTGTTGCTTCTACTCCTGCGTGTCGCTTGGGATGGTTGTCATTAGCTGCCATGGCTTTTCGGCAGAGCCAGAACACCGTTTCTTGCTGCCACAAAAGTTGGAAACGCAACATCCTCAATCCCGACGAATAGAGCAAAGGGAGTTACAGCATCAATCACCCTTGCTCCAGTCTCCAACTCTTGGGGTCAATACAGAAGTGTACTAATAATATTTGTCATTATAATGTCACCAAAACCTGCTTCCGAACCCTAAACTCTAAACCCTAAGTTCTGGGGATATAAAGGCCTCCAAATAACTTTGAGTGCCGAGCCCGCCACCTCCAATAGGCCCAAAGCCCAATACCGCGAGGCTACAGTTTAGGGTTTAGGGTTTAGGGATATAGACTCGTAAATCCTAACCTGGCCGCTTGTTAAGGAACTTAGCTTATGTTCAGGCTCTAGGTTTAGGGTTCGTGTTAAGGAGTTTAACTGCAGTTACAAGACAGGAAGCTATGATGAATGAGATGGTTTCCGGTGTTTCCCTCAAACCGTACACCCTAAACACTGTTCGAGCGAATTCGTTGACCTGGTTCAGGCGTTTAGCTTTTTGTTGGGTCGTTTTTGGCTCGCCCCCCTGAACCCTAAACCCTACTTTTGGCGGTTCTGCGCTGTTTTCGATTTCGGGCTGCAGGTGCTGGTTCCCGCATGGGACGGCCCAGACGTATTACTGGGACAACAACTGCAAACTTGGAATTCTGGGCTGCCTTGCGGATGGCATCCACGAGCCTCTGATCATGTTTGATGTGTTTCACTGAAGATCAGTACAGTCTTTAAACATGAAGCTGCATATCCGAAACCTTAACTAATCAGCCAAGTCACCAAACAATGGGGTGAAAGAGGTGCTTCACAACCCTCCACCTCTAACTTGAGCAGTGAGCAGTACTCCCACTTCTCGCTCTACCGTACACGCCCCAAACCGAAACGGACCGCGAAACGAAAGGTTGAGACTTTTTTTTATTTGTGTGCGTGTGTGTGTGAGCCTTGGGTAGAGGATCTTCGATTGGTTTCGGAGCTCAGGGTTTCTGGCCTATTTTGGGTCTCAGCTTTGTGAAGAATTCCAGGGTGAGGGTTTTAAAACCCTAAACCCTGAACCCTAAGGACTCCTTGTGTTGTTGTCCTGGTCTGTGGCTCCTGCTCCCCGGGCTCCTTGGGCTTGGGTCTGGGTTTGGGGTTTAGGGTTTCGGGATGTTTAGGGGGTTTGGGGTTGAGGGTTTGGAGATGTTTAGGGTTTAGGGTGTAATTTTAGGGTTTAGGGTTTAGGGGTTTAGGGTTTAGGATTTAGGGAGTGGGAGCGCCCGGAGCTTGGATCTATTATTTTCCTTTTTCGGATGAGGAGGATCCTTGGAGGGAACACTGTTCAGAAGGATCAAGGGTAAAGCCTCGTCACCTCGAAGCCCTAATCCCCAAAGAATAGTTCCTGAAGCCTAATCCCGAGGCCTTAACCCTGACCCCAAACTATTCCCAGAACCCAGATCCTGCTTGAAATCCTGATGACGTAGGAAAATCTCCTGGCTCTTGGGGGTCGAGCTGGTCCGGTCTTAACCCTAAACCCTAAACCGTTTGGGTTTGTGGCTTTTGGGGTTCTGCGACGGTTTGGGACCGAGCCTTACGGCGTGGAAAGAGGAACTTCTTCCGGGTTGCAGCTTGTGGAATCTAGTTTGCAAAACCGTGCACCCTACATGGGTTCAGGGTTTAGGGTTTAAATGTTAACCCTAAACCCTAAACCCTAAACCCTAAACCTTGCAAGGATGCCACCCAAACTCGACTGCAGCCCGAATACAGTTTTTCGCCTCTCGCTTGATCTTCGCTTTCGGGTCGTGAGACAGACTGGAAGCCGACCTCCCAAAGCCCGAAAGCCCCGAAGCGCGAAAGCCCGTATAGAATCCGTGTAGAACCCTACAAATCCGCAACCGAACCCTGCGAGAGAACCCTAATGTAGGAACGTGATTAAGAAACCCTGGGCCTTTTACCCCAAAATAGTGGAATTCATATAGGGAACCCTAATAAAGGCCCAAGGTTTCTTAATCAGGTTCCTACATTATACCGCAGCAGTCAGGAGCAATGCCGGTATTGCGGCCCTGGCTCTCACGGTGCATACGAGGGCATCCCGTGCCCCACTTCTCCGACCCTGCTCCCCTAGGCGCCAACAGGGTTTAGGGTTTTAGGGTTTAGGGTTTAGGGTTTTAGGGTTTAGGGTTTGGGGCTTTAGGGTTTAGGGTTTAGGGTTTTAGGGTTTAGGGTTTGGGGCTTTAGGGTTTAGGGTTTAGGGTTTAGGGAAGAGTCAATGCATGAGGGGGACCAGCCCCAAAGCCCTCAAGGCCCCTACCCTTGAGGGTTTGCGGTCTGGGTTTGGGGGTGGTTTGGGTTTCACGGACGTGGTGAGATAGGCGCCTACCATTGCATCTACATGTGTGGGTCTGCTTGTCTTTCCATCAGCCTGTTTGCCCACCGGTCGGCGGGTCTGCATGCATGCATGTATCTCGGCCAGAAACTGTGTGTTTGTGTCTGCTCAGATACTTGCATGCTGTACATATTTGTGCGGCACCATGCCGTATTGTGCTGTCGCATCGCTTCGCATCGTGGTGGTTTTCATTGTGGGTTGCATCATCGGCTACTACGTCATGCATTCACATTTTTGTTTAAATAGTGATGCATATCACTATCAGTGCTTGGGGCCACTATGGTGAACATGATGCTCTTAGGATGGTGGAACTTCACTTGAGGATGAGCAATCTGGTGAGGATGAGCGCACCCTTGTTGATGATGCTTTCAGGACAGGAGTGATGCAAAGCAGCATGAACCGTTTCCAAGCTCTAGAGGCAAACTTGCCAACAACGAACAGCTCTGCGTCCAAACCTCAAATCGCGCCTGCAGGCTTCTGTCAAAGATGGTTTGCACTTCCGGGACGCTGAGCCATACGGGACAGCGGCCAATTCGGCATAGTCGCAGTTCGGGTTGAGGGTTCGATGGTTCCGAGAAGTGATCGCGGGTGCCAGAGTATCTCCCCCTCCCTCACAAGAGTTTTTAATCAAACTGGGTTCATCAAACCCATAAACCCGAAACCCTGGACCCGTCAACCCTTGGGGTACATTCATGCTCAGAACCGCAACCCTAAACCCCAACCCCTGAATCGCCAGATGTCGTTTGGGCCCTGAGGCCCTCCAGGCATAAGAGCCGCCGAGGGGTTGGGGGCCCTGGGGTTTTGGGCTTTGGGCCTGGGTTTTGGGTTTTGGATTCTGGGTTTTAGGGTTTAGGGTAAAGGCGGTCCCAGGTCTATGGTTTAGGGGGTTTAGGGTTTAGGGTTTAGGTTTAGTTTGGAGGGGTTCAGGGTTGAGGTGATTGAACGGCTGACAAAGGGTTCTATAATGTTGAATAAGGGGTCCAGGAGGGCTTTGGCCTCAGGGCTTTTGGGGCTCTATGGCTCTAAAATGGTTTGAGCTTAGCTGCCTAGCACTATGCGGTATAGGGTTCAGGTTTTTGTCCCGAGGTTGCAAGCACCCGGCCTAAACCCTAAATCCTAAACCCTAAACCACCATTACAAACAACAAAATCTCATTCAAGAATTGGGTGAGGGCGGGCGGCCTGCCCCGCCCCCAACTTGTGTCTTCATAAGATCCCTCATTGCACTCATGGATAATCGCAGAAGTAGCAAGCCTATGACAATGACTCATGAACCTTCAGCCTTTTCCTGCATCGCGATTTTGAAATCTTGGGCGTTCGCTCTTTTCAATTCGAGATGTTGGCGAGACGATCCAGAAGTGACGCACAACACCCGGTCTTCCACCTGCGCCGCCCAAGTTAGGGTGAACACCCAGAACCCTAAATCCTAAACCCGAAACCCTAAACCACAAGAATAGTCATAAAGCTTATTGCTCGAGCGGCCAGCGTGGCTTGCGCCAAGGGCAGAGGCCCAGTCGAAACTTTTCGCTTTTCCTGAGAGCCTTGAAGCTTCTCGTTGCAAAGGGCCTCGAGTTCAGGCTATAAAGGTGTTGAGGATTAGCTAGGTAGGGCTTTGGGACATTTTATATTTTCCCTTATTGGACTTAAGAGGATCTTATTTATTAACAATTTTCAAAAGCTTTAAAAGCCCCACCTAGTTAAGCTTTGCTTTGGCTTTAGGGTTTTTAGCGTCTAGGCCTAGGCTATAGGTTTAGGGTTTACGGCAGCCTTTAGGGCTTATGGCTTAAGAGCAACAAATGGAGAAAGACATCCCACGTCGTTGTATGTACGTAATACAGAAGTAGCAGTATCCCTTGCTGCAAAACGAGATTATGTTATTCACCAAACACCTTTCTAATCATTTAAGGGCGCTGCATTGTGCTGGGGAGCCTAAACCCTAAACCCTAAACCCTAAAGGGGTTTGCGCCTGCACTCTTCGGCAAAGGACGTGTCGGAGCCAGGATGAGTAATGCAGACGCATGATTGAACCCTGAGAAGGGGCCTAAATGATTGTCCATACCATTCCTGAGTTTTCTTTACTTGTATGATGAGCCCCCAATAGTAGTTAGGATTAGGCGTCCTGCTTAGCCCCATACTCTGCGTGGATTTTCTGGCTTAGGAGCAACTTTTCAGCGAACGTCGGAAACGTGCAGCAAAACGGTTTAGGGTCTGCGGTTCAGAGCTGCGGTTTGGGGCTTAGGCTCAGGCATCGTGAGTGGGCCTTGACTCAATTTGCTCATGCCAAAGCAGTTTCTGTAGTAGTACTCCTTCGGGTTTCTTTATACATTTACAGTCTACAGTGTAGGCTGAAAGCCTAAACCCTTAATCCTATACCCAAAACCCTGAACCTAAACCCTAAACCCTTAATCCTATACCCAAAACCCTGAACCTAAACCCTAAACCCTTAATCCCAAGCCTGTTCGCTGTTTAAGGCCCTTGTGTGTCAAGAGGCTCAGAGGCTCCGAGCCTGATGTGGGAGAGCTTTGGCTGGCATTCTGCATGTGAAATGTTTAAGCGGCAGTTTCCGGAATTATTGGCGGTTTAGAGTTTAGGGTTTAGGGTTCAGGGTTTAGAGTTTAGGGTTTAGGGTTTAGAGTTTAGGGTTTAGGGTTTAGGGTTCAGGAGGCCACTGATGACAGTGAAGCAAATGTAGCGGTGATAATGACCATCTACACCCAGAGCAGGCAATGGCAGAGGTCTGGATCGTTCAGGTCCATAGGTATATTAGACTGCAATATGGGAGATTCCGAAAAGCATGGGCTACCTTATTTCGGGGTCCTTATAATAAGGATCCTACTATTTAGGGTACCACGGAAACTCCCATACATGCCACAACCCGATCCTGACCATTCAGACCCCCTGTCTGAATCGCAGACTGTATCAAAGTTTACACCACCCGTGTGATATTTCATAGCAGCCATATAAGCCGTACAAAACCCAACTCTTATCATTTCCTTATATCACTTCTCTGGAGCAGCAGGAACCAAAGAATTCCGGAAATCCGCACACCAGGGGCTCCGAGACATACCTTCCAACTGAGACCTGAAGGGAAGAGGTTTAGGGTTCCGTTTAGGGTAGCGCTCCCTTACGGTTACGGGGCTTGTTTTGTTGAAGCATCCTATCGGGGGCTTTGAGTTTTAGGGAAGAGGTTTCGGATGTAGAGGTTAGGGTCCGAAAGGGGGCATACCGCTTCGGCGGGTTTTACATGGGCTCTACGCGGGTTTTTGGTTGGGGGACGACGTTTAGGGTTTAGGGACAAGGTTCACGATATAAGCTTTGAGTAATATAGGGGCCTAAAAAATTACCAATACTATTTTGGGGGCTCCTTATTATAACTATAGTATAATGGGCCCCGAAACCCTTTTCTAATTATTAAGGCCTCTTAAGGCAGCAGAGGGACGAGAGTTTTGTACTGAAGATGCCTCGGCCGGTGGTTTTGGGTTCAGAGTTCACGGGTTAATAGGCCAGGGCTCCGATGGTCGTTTTAAACCCCAAACCCATAAGCCCTCAACCCTTTTCGGGCTTCTTACAGTTAGGGTTAGATCCCGAAAGGTCTGACTCTGGGAAAGCCGTGCTTATTCGGAGTCATAGCGCAGTTTGCTTGGCTTGAGGCCTTGCTGGTTTAGGGGTGTTGGTTTTTAGGGCTCCGAATTCAGGGCTTCAGGGTTTTACCTGTTTGTGTTGACTTCTTAGTGAGTAGTGTTCCCTTAGCCCGCAAGCATGCTCTAAAAACTTTCACGGGGTTCCGGGTTTTAGGGTTGAGGGTTTAGGGTTCCCGGTTTGAGCTTCGTCAGGCTGGTGGTAGGAAATGTCGGCAGCTGCAGGCACAAGCTCCGCAGGCAAGTTACAAAGAAAAGGTTCCTCTCGTAGGGTTCCAGGCTTCTGCTCAAATTATGTTATATATTGTATATATGTTATATATATATAGAGGCCTGAATAGTTACCTATACTACTTTGGGGTTCCTGGTTACAATCATAGTATAATGGGCCCCCAAACCCTTTTTGACTTGTACTGCGCCATGTGTCTAAATATGGAGAACAGCTTCAAGATCATGAAAAATTCTACTATAGCGTTATAAGTTATAACATCAGGCGATGATCATATTGTATGGCAATATCGCAACATCGTAATGCAGTTTTGTCTCCTCCATCCTAAGCCTCACGCCCCACATAGAACCCTAATATTGGGGCCTTAATAATTACCAATACTATTTTGGGGGTTCCTCACTATAGTTATGGTATAATATACCTCCCGCAAAAAAACCCTATTTAATTATTAAGGCCCCTACACTAAATCCTTATAGTAGTCCTGAAAGTAGCCCTTATAGACCCCTTAAAAGGAACCTCTATTTTAATTATTAAGGCCCCCACATGACTACAGATTCCTTGTAGATCCCTTTTAAGGACCCCTTTAAAGGGAATCCAAAACCCTAAACCCTAAACCCTATTCAGGCCCCTACCTTCGGTTTCTGTTTCCTTCGCAGGCGCATCCCCGACAGGATCTCAGGAGCCTCGTGGCGAGGCAGGGCCCACGAAGGCTTTAGGGTTGAGGGTTTGGGGTTTAGAGTTTAGGGTTTAGGGTTTAGGGGTTTTGGGGTTTAGGGGTTTAGTTTGGGGTTTAGAGTTGGGGATTAGAGTGTAGGTTTAGGGTTTAGGGCTTTGGGTGTTCGGGTTTTCGGGTTTGGAGTTTATGCATGGATCCAATAACCCTTCTTCTGGGTCGTAGCTTAAGTAGTATTTTGGTGGTACCGGGTTTCGAGTTTACAGGTTGACCGGTTGACCATGTCTCCAAAGTCTTATGACTGAGGGTTTTGTACAGTTCGCAGTCTGGCAAGGACTACATACGGTTCGCTTGAGTTGAGCTCTTTTGGGGAGTTGTGTCCTGCAGAGCTTCTCGACGGGGTCGAGTAGGACGACCGGGTGCTAAACCCTAAACCCTCCACTGAAACCCTAGATCTTAAACCCTAAACTCTCACCCTAAACGCTGGGGCTTCGTAGCAATTTGCAGTCTGGCGGCTTGTTCTTGGGAGATCCTTTCTTATCCCGCCGGGTATATGCCCCAATATCAGATGTTTTGGCCCCGCAGGTCACAGTATATACCTTATTGGTACCGAGACCCTTCTACCTAAACGCCCAAGACCGACCGGGTTAAGGGAATCTTAGTAGTAGAGTAGGTAACAATTTACCCTTTTTGTGGTACTATAATCCCTATATGATCCCAAAGGTTAACCTTTAGTTCCCCTAAGATACTGGACAAGTAGGGAATATCCAAGGGTACGTCTGAAATATTCACGAAGGTTCACGTAGGGCTTTCTGTTTAGCGCCTCAGGGCCTTTCCGTCGACTGGAGGAATCCTGGAGATCTTTCTCAAATTGGGGGATGACTTTAGTGATACTGTTGAGGATATAAATCTGCATTACCTTAAGGACCCTAAACTGTGGGAATTATGGTATTTTCCTTATTATCGGTAATGCAGGATTGTAATCATCAACAGTATGCCCGATATTGCTTTAAGCGATCCAGGTGAGGTTTAAGGTATATAGGTTCCTGCTGGTTTTCTGGATAATATTGTTCTGATCACTCAGGCCCCATAAGGTGTCTATGAAACACCAAAACTCGTTTGATCTCGATACATACCGAAACTTCAAAGGAAGCACATGGATCTAGGGCTTCCAGGTTTGTAGGATTCATGCTTTGCTGTTTTAAAGTAGAGCTCATATAGTATGCAGCCTTTCGACAACCTTAAACCACCAAAAACCCGAACCTGAACCCGACACCAATAATCCTATGTGTGAGCGCTTCGAGATCCTCGACTTTGGCAGGGGCTTTCGTTCTAAGGTTAGACGTATGGGCCCTAGTATGGGCCCTTAGCCCTTTTAAGGGACCTTAAAGGGTACAAATAGGGTATATATTGGGTATATAAGGATCCCAGGCTTAAGGGCCCATACTCGGGGCCCATAGTTTCATGCCAAGATTCGTCAAACCCTGAATCCCTGAGCCTTCAATCCTGCGATTTAGACCTCACCTAAGCCCTAGTTCGATCTCCAGCAATTGAAGCCTTAAACCTTACCCTAAACCCTCAACCCTAAAATCCTGGGGCCTAAATCCTAGGTGGGTGAACTTCGCAGAGGAGTGCCGGAACTCCGCAAGAAAGGCGACCTTCACGAGAAGAGTCTTGAAGAAACTGAAAAGGCGGTCCGGTCGTCACGAGCTACAGGGTTCCTTTAGGGTTTAAGGTATAAGGGTCCATGGTACCCATATAGCACATACTTAGGCCTTAAAGTACCTATATAGGGACCCCTTACGGCCTTCGACGTAAAACGACGTATGTCGACTGTGACATCGACGACCTCGACAAGCTCCGACGGGCCCTTCCATTTCGAAGACTGCCAGACCGAGCGCGGTTTAGGTTGAGACGGTCATCCTTTGGCTTGCAAGACAAACCCTGGTAGAGGTATTCTAGGAGCTCACGTAGTTTACGCCGAGAATAGTAAGCAGATACAGCGAGACCGGAAAAAACTCTGAGACGGCGCCGATGCGCGCTCCGCCATAGTGCGCAAGGCATCCTCCAAAAGTCCTAAGCTGTTGAATCCTGATTCCTAAAACCCGCGAAGTACCCCAGAGTCCTAAACCTTCAATCCTGAACCCTACATCCTAAACCCTGAACGAGAGGGACACCCTAAACCCTAAACCTTGTCAACGAAGCAAGAGATCAGGCCTCCACCGCGCTTCGCTTGCTCCCTGGATGGCCGACTGCTATCTGCTCCGAAGATATTCGGTTTTAGGAGGGTGCTGTAAGCGTTTCCTAGAAGGTTTTGAGGGTTCTAGAACGGTTGCATAAGGGCTCGAAGGATTCGAGGTTGGGAGATTGATTGTCAGGTCTGGAGATTGGAGCTTTGGGTTTAGGGCGTATAGGGTTTCTGCATTTTCAAGCGTGGGCATTGGTTTTGGGGAGCGGTCTAGGGCTTGAGGTTTACAATGCAAGGACCGGCCCACAGGGTGCAGGGTCAAGAGCTGAGGGTTAAGAGTGCCACAACGTTTCTGTTTACTGTAAGTGCTGTTGGATGGAGTGNGGGGGGGGGGTTGATTCGGGGTTTGGGTTCCGAGTTGAGGCAAATCCCAAACCCCCCAAGAAAAACCAAACCCCGAGAACCCCAAGCCGGGAGTGGATGAGTAGCAACTGTGGAAGACTTTACAGGGCTGAAAGGGAGCCTGGAGGGTAGACATGGGAGTTTCCGAAAATTAGGGGTACCTTATTTTCGGGTCCGTATAAGAAGGATCCTACTATTTAGGGTACTGTATTAGGGTCCGCGATTTTCGGAAACTCCTACATTAAGTAGGTATATAAGGATCTCAGAGTTCAGGGCCCATACTACAGTCGGGGCCAATGGTTTCGACCTTAGAAGCCGTGTTTCCTAAGGTTCTCCAGGATCCCCATGGCAAAGAAAACCCGCGGCCATAATACAGGGGCCCAAATCCTTTAGAAATACAATTCTGGGCTTTCTTATTAAAAAATACAGTACGACATACATACTCCAAAACCCTATTAAAATTATTCAGGCCAAGACCCTCTTCAAACTATTCAGGCCAAGACTCTATTCTGCACCCTAGTGTAATTATCATGGCCAAAACCTTGTTCTGATCATTAAGGCCGAACCCTATTCTACCAAGTGCCAAGACCCTATTCAAATTATTTGCGGCCAAGACCCTATTCTAATTATTAAGGCCAAGACCCTATTCAAATTATTGAGACCAAGAGCCCGTTCTCAGTACTACGGCCAAGACCCTATTGAAATTACAACGGCCGAAACCCTATTCTAATTATTAAGGCTCGCAATAGGTTCCTTCTTATATTTGCAGAATAATTGAATATACCCAAAACCCTTCGAACTATTAAGGCTCATTCAGTAGCCTTCTTCGTCGGGCTCGGAAGTTCTCAAATCCCCCACAGTGTGGTGCTTTTAAGGAAGCTGTCTCTACTTATTCGAGCTCCGGCAACCATAGTCTAATTATTCGGGGGCCGCTGAATATCCCCTTAAAGAACCCATGTGGAGTTCGTGAAATTTTTCCTATTGGGTTAAGAGTTTAGGGTTATTCGCACCTTCGAGGCCGCACATGATTCCAAGATTGGCTGAGGCTGGTGGATCCGGTTGCAACACCTTGCGGCCAAGCGCCTCGGGCCGTTGTCTGGCAACCCTAATGATTACGAATACTATTCCATAGGGCTCCTCAATATATATAGAAAAATATATATATATATATATATATGTGTGTGTGTGTATTCACAGTATAGTGGACCCCAGAACGGTATTGTAATTGTTCAGCCCCCTCCTCCAGGGTTTTAGGGGGGTTTAAGACCGTAAACCCCAAAACTCTCCTTAGAGGCGTGATAAGACCACAACCCTGGACTCAGGAACCCTGCAAAGCATCACGAGGCCGCACCAAGAGAAAAGCCTCAAATCCCTTGTGCCACAATTCCTGTGGGGCCGCTTGGTTTTTTCAAGTCAGAATACTGAACCTGTTTACCATAAAGCTTTCCCAGTGCCTTCGACTTTTGAAAAACCCTCAGCCGTAAACCTAAGGCGTAAGTCATGTCCCAGAAAAGTTCATCGATCTGACCAGTAGGTCCCATAGCTTACAACCCTAACCCGATCTTTCAAGCCAAACCCCAAACCGAAAACCCCAAACCCTAAACACCCAACCCTAAACACCGAAACTCAAACGTTAAACTCTTATTCCCCCCACCATACACCGAAGTCCTGTATTTCCATTTCCCTGGAACTTTCAACCCTATCCCTTATCCCTCAACCCTAAGCGCCGGAACCGTAAAGCTGGGTGAACTATGCTAGACCTTAGAACCTGCACGCGGACAAATCCCGAAGGCTCCAAGTGAAATTATAGTAATCTGTTAGTAGATATTTGGGCCCCAACTTTTTTGCTATACTGTTGCTTGGACCCCTTGTGGATATTTGGGCACCCGAATTTATACTGTACTATCACTTGAACCCTTCGGGAAGTGAATGAATGGGAAGCCCTGGTACCAGGTCTGCGAGCGTTCCGTGCTGGTGCAGCGCCTGCGAGATACGTCAGGCCTTGGGTCGGGGGCGCTCCTTTTGGCTTTCGGGTTTACCGGAACCCTATAGCACCTACACCTTTTAGGGCTCCTTATGGTGATTGCTTAAGCTACAAGTCCTTAAAGGATCTTGAAGCTGGTAGGTCGTTTGGTTCGGGCAGCGCTTCGGATTTAGCGTACGACGTTCTGGGTGCCACAGGCTCAGGGCTTGGAGACGCAGCAGCCCCAAAGCTCATACTCAACAGTGAAAGGTGTTTACGGTGCTGTTGCCTGCAATTTAAGAGCCCATAAGCCGTGTCCAGGAATCTGTGTGGAGGTTTGTGCCTTATACTCGTGGATTGAGACCCATGATACATCTCGCAGGCCTAAACTTCCAACCTGAAACGCTGTACACAGTGTTCCTCCCTCCCCGAAGTAATCCTAGAACCGGCCCGACCTAGAACCCCCAAAATCCCAAACCCACCCAAAGCCATAATTTACAAAAAGAAGCCCTTGAAAGCCCGAAAGCCTCAACTCCCACAACCCACGGCAAAAGCCTCAGCCCTACTAGCGGCTCAACCCCCGGACCCTCAGCCGCTCTTTTCTGAGATTGTTACGAAGATAATATACTTCAAGACCGTGGTTACCCTAAACAATAGCCACTATACGCCCTAAACACTAAAGCGCTGAACCGTAACGCCACTCTGTCAGAGCATCGGAGGAGTTTGCCCATGGACTGGTGCTGCCCTGGCCGTGGAGCAGTGCGAGCCTCTTGGATCCAGGAGCTTCCAGAGTAGATAGGTGCTATGACTTTGTGTCGCTGTGTAAGTAGCTCTTTCCCTTTGTCTTGCTTATATCTTTAACTTCAATGTTGATGGTCGTGTTTTCTGGCTGTGTTCATCTTTTTTTTTTCCTCTTGGGCAGGTTTTTTTTCGGTGTAGGATTTGCTATGTAGGGCTTATATGGTTTAGGGTGAAGGCCCCGGGCCTTGGGGCTGGAGGTCTGCGGCCGAGGCTGTGGGGTTGCAGGTTTAGGGCCCAAGCCTAAACCCTGAACCCTATCCCTAAACCCTAAACCCGCAACCCTAAACCCTGAACCCTACAGCCTAAAACCTAAGCAAGGGTTCAGGGTTTCGGCTTCGGTTTGGGCGGGTTTGGGTTTCGCGGCTTTCCAAAGTGTTCCGACTATGCTGCTCTGTAAAGACTCTATACAACTCTTTTGTTATCGGCCCGAAAAGCTTTATTCCCAAAGGGTCGAACTAGCAGTCTGGTATATACTTTCGGGGCCCAAGTATCTACTAAGAGCTTACCATACTGTTACTTGGACCCTTTGGGATTGTGCAATATCTGCTAGGAGCTTCCTATGGTCATACTTGCACCCTTTGGTTTATTCTGGGGGCACAAATATCTACTACTACGAGGAGCTTCCAATAAGGTTACTTAGGCTTAAAACAAAAAAGTCAGGAACAGAAACCATAAACGCTAAACACTAAACCCTAAACACCAACCGAGGCGGCTTCCGGAGCTGCGCCGGGAGATCCACAGCTGGCTGCGGAGTCGCCCAAAGCGTGGAGAAAAGGGCGAGTTTAAGGAGCCTACTATAGGCGCCTAAATAAGTACCTATACTATTTTGGGGTTCCTTATGGTTTAGGGTTTTGGGTTTAGGGTTTATGGGGCCTTGGGCCAGATTTTATAACAGGGAGACTCTTAGGGTTTTGCAGCGGTTTTCAAAGGGTTTGATGGGATTGGCGGGCAATTTAGGGCTTCACTGCTTCCATGAGATGATTTAAAGTTTAGTGGAGCTACCCAAAACAACATTGCTCCCTCAGTCAGGGCTCTAAATACTGCGCGCGCAAACCCTAAACCCCAAAGCCCATGGCCCTGAAACGACCCTCTTGGTTAAAACAGGGCTCTGCTGTGGAGGCTTTAGCCCGGCAAAGCCACTACAGAATCCCCTCCTGAAAGTTTCAAGGGGTTTTGGAGATTCAGGGCTTTTAGGATGAAATAGGGGTTTCAGTTTTGTGTGTCGCAACTAGGTTTTTTACATTAGCTTGTTTTTGGAAGGTTTACGGCGCAAGGGGCTAGTCGGGACTGCATCGTGGCTACAGTTCTTTATACAGGGCACTTATCACCCCGAAAGTCTTTGCCCTCAGTCCAGAAACCCTAAACCGTCTAAACCGTAAGCCCTGACCCCTAAACCCCTAAACCGTAAGCCTTGAACCCTAAACCCTTGAACCCTAATTCCGCAAGCCCTGAGCCTTCGTCACCCTCAGTCCTATGTCGCATGAGTGTTTCAGTTCGCTACCAAGGCTGAGGCCATGAAGCTTTGCCTGGCAGCACCGCAGGTGGCTTTTGGCTGGTTTTTTCATGGGTAGTTCTCTAAATTGGGGTTTTTCTTGGGTCCTTTGTTATAAGGGTGCCATACTATGTAGGGGCTCATAACGGACCCTACTTAGAGAACTACCCATAATCTATTTTCAATCGAACATGGTTTCCGGTTGGACGATGTCACGTTCAGGGATGGTCAAATGCTATCGAAGTTCCAATTGGATATGAATTGTTTGTTGGCGAGTGAACATGGATGGTGATAAGCTGTATATAGGGGCCTTGAGAATTACCTATAATTCCTATTCTGACGGTTCCTTACTATATATAAGCATAGTATAATGGCCCCAAAGCCGTATTCCAATCAAAAATTATGGAACCCGAACCAAGGAACCGAACTCGTCGGATCCTGGCTACAGGGACCCTTAACTTGGCCCCCAGGGTACCCCGTCAGATCTCTCGGCTGGTGTTTTCGACTTTGCACCCATCCCCCACACTTCTGAGAACCCCCTCCAGCCCTCAACTATAAGCAAGAGAGCAAAGCTCAAACCCTACCTGACCTAGACCCCCAATACAAATTAGACAGGGCGTCTATTGATAGTACCTTGCGTGGTCTTCATAAACTCTAACTGGGCTCAGGGCTTTCTAAACTCACCTAAACCCCAACTAAGGCCAGATCAAACCTCGCCAGGTTCACTGCATCAGCGGCAGCGAGCAAACGGCGCTGCAAAAGTACGAGATCGTGCCGGGCTGCCCAGAAGTTCCACCTGTTAGGGTTGAGGGTTCAGGGTTGTAGTCTAATCGGGATTTGGGGTTAAGGGTTTGAAAGTGTCTTTCTGCCCTCAGTCCCAATGGCCTCAAACCCGAAGCCCGAAGCCCTAAACCACCCAAAGGCGCCGTGAAACCCTCCAAACCCCTGGCAGCGCTGATGGGTTTAGGGTTTAGGGTAACGCAAGCTGGAGGTCACCCATCAGTCAGTGATGAGAGTGCTTGAAATATGAAGCTACCGCTATCGCTGTCAAATCGGCTCTTCGGAGACGAATTTCGCTGCTGCTGTTCATGCACTCGCCGCAACAAGACTAGTGTCATGTTTGGAATCAACGTAAGTGGAACTATAACTATCTCGGCCATTTGCTTCGGCAGCCGCAGTCTAACATTGCTCGCAAGGCAGTCCTAGCTCTTTGCACTGTCATGGCGGCTGTTCCTGGCCCGTGGTCTCATTTGATGGCTTGGGGTTTGCATCAGCTCCAGCTCTGTGGTCTCGGCACGACGCCTCAGGAACTACAGGCTCTAGTGGCTGATCGCGCTAAGTGGTTTAGTCTAGGTGACAAGGTGCGGGCTATGCATCAGCTTCAACATCCTATCGTGCATATGTGTGATTTTGTCACGCTGGCGGGAGTTGCAAATCACGCAAGGCTGGCTACACGAGATTGAGGGCATGCAATGCTTTGTGCGAACTGGCAGAATCATATCAGTTATGTGTTTGGGGCTACAGTATTTACAATTGGAGTAATTATTATGTAGAATAGTGTAGAAGTCTTCCTGGAGCAGTTGGTTTTCGAAGCCTATGTCATGGAGTTCATGTCCTTTCACACCGAAATAATCAGTCTTTTAGTAACATGTCAAGTAGTTTCCTCAGAGGTGTCGCTTCGCATGCTCTCCTTGCCGTTGCAAAAAGGGGTAACACAAGCAAATTCTTAGCGGGGGCAGGCAGATTTCGATATGTTGGGGTTCCTTATTGTAACTGGGCTGTGAACCCCAAGCCTTATGCCCTTGTCAAAGCCCTAAACCCTGAGCCATCCCAAACCCTAAACTCTTCGCCCGAAACCCGATATTCCACCCCAACCTTCAAGTCCCAAAGACCTAAACCCTAAACCCTGAGCCATCCTCAACCCTAAACCCTATACCGTAAACCCTGCATCCTAAAGCCTGAACCTTAAACCCTAAGTCCGAAACCCTGTATTGCACCCCGATCCTTCAAGTGCGGAGGAACTCCATGCCTAGAGTCCCCCCGTCAGCCCTTGACTTGTTCTTGGGTTTAGGGTCTTGGGTCTAGGGTTTAGGGTCTAGAGTTTAGGGTCTAGGGTTTGGGGTCTGGAGGGGTTCAGAGGATTTTTCATTGCGGGCTTTGCATGCTGTCGCAGGGTTTCCAAATGCATGTCAACTTCATGCTGCTGCAGAGTAGTCGCTGGGCAATCATCTTAAGTCATGAAGAGAGGCACCCCATTTCTCATGATGTTTTCATTGTAGTCGCTAAGAGTTTATTCGTATCCCGCAGCACACTACTTTACGTGTTCAGCCCCCCGTGATAACGGTCTCGTTGCAGGGCGGATAAATCTCCCAGAAAACTCACATAAAACCGTGGAGAACACCTAAACAATCTTGTGAAATCCTCTTCTTATCAGCAACCGCACCCGAAACTCTGAACCCCAAGCCATAAACTCTAAACCCCAAGCCCTAAACCCTCAAGCCTTAGCCCGAAACGGCAAGGTTGGTCTTCCTATCTCTGGGTCCAGGGCTCGGCGTTGCCTTGGGGACGCGAGGTAGGGGTTTGCTTTCAGAGTTTCTACTGTGTAGTACAAGTTTCGTTTTCTGCTGATTAGTGGTCTTTCACTGTGATTTTAATGGTGTTTAAAGAATGTTGGGTTTTTTTGGGGTTTCCGAGTTCAGTGCTTCAGGCGTTTTAGTGTTCAGTTTTGGAGTTGCAGGGCATCCGTGTGTCGGGCTTAGACTAGCGGGCAGGGAGAGCCCTTAAAGGGGCCAGGGGACCCTTGTTAACCGACCTTACTCAGAGGGTCTACATGCCCAACGGTCCCCCTAATCCTCACTCCTATGTAAGCTGGGGACGCAATGTTTCTCCTGTCCGGGCCAGAATCTGCTGAAGCTCAGGTTTATGAATGCTGCTGTTCAGGGTTTGGTTTCGGGGCCCTAAACCCGTTCGTTAACGATGAGTGATGTTGTCAAGTTGTTGTTGGGTGATGTTTGTTGGATGGAGACTCAGGCTTCCTCACTGTCAAACCGGCTCCATCCGGTGGGGAGTTTCGGCTACTTCGTGCAGTTGGAAAAGAGCCCACGAAAAAGACCTAAACCTTAAACTCTTGCATAGGTTTTCGGGCCTGGGCTGGATTTGTGCCTTTTGGAGGGATTCAAGCTGGCGGGGTTGATTGCTTGAAAGTGGCAGTTTCGGGCTTTTGGACACTTGTTTGGCGGTGTCAGGACTGGAGTGTTGTGTTGATTTTTTGGGATTTGAGGGTAACTCTTTCTTCTTGCTCTCGAAAGAAGTTTGTATAATAACTCGTATAGAGACCGACCCTTGTAACTGTGGGTGCTTAAGGTTCAAGTAAAGAGTTCACATTTCAGTGGTCCCAGGTCCTTCGGAACCCAAACCTACTGCTCAAATGGTTCGGGAACTAGACCTTAATATAGGGGCTTAAATAATTACCAATACTATTGTGGGGTTCCTTATTCTAATTATAGTATGGTATACACAAAAACAGCTGCTGCCCACAGTCACGTGCCAAGAGCCCGCCGAAGCTGGTTGGGAAGGGCTATGGCCTGCTTTCTGATGGGCAGTGGCACATTGCAGGATGTTAATATAGGGGCCTAAATACTTACCAATATACCAATACAATTGTGGGGGTTCCTCATTACAAGTATAGTATAATGGGCCCCACAACCCCATTCTTTTTATGTTGGCCCCTATATTACGGCAGTGAAGAAGCTCTTGGACGAGGAGGCCTCGCACCTACAACACCAGACCTGGAGGCGTCCAGAGGTAGGAGGTTCTAGGACCCAGAGTGGGCCTTCATTCACTTTTTTAGGGTTCAGGTTCCCTCATAAGCCCCTTATAAAGGGCAGCCTGTGTATTGCCAGGTTACTCTTGGGTCGAGGGTTTCCTGAGTTCTTTAAGCCCAGTTCGGCTCAGCTTACGCCTAGAAACTCCCAGGTTCTGAACACAAATCCAAAGTGTAGAACCTCTGGGAACCTACAAGAACAGCGTAAGGTGATTTTTTGGTTCAGGTATTCATTGCCAAGTTTTGAGGGTTTGTCAACTCCCTGAAGCCCTAACGTCCCAAACGCCTAGCACCCCACTATTTAGAGTTTAGGGTTTAGGGTCTAGGGTTGTAGGGTCGGAATGATGAACTCTAAGCATCTCCTTACAAGCCTTTTCGAATTACACTATACTATATTCCGAAATCCTTCTCTGATTCGAAGGCCCCATTCAATGCTCTCAAGAGCCGCTATTACAATCCCTAACGGCCCTAACAGAGCCCTGACACCCTAAACCCGATGTAAAACAAGCATCACAACCCAAACTCCTAAACTTTAGACGCTTCACTTCAGCTCTCGATGCTAACAACCCTCGGCCCAAGGCCTAAAAGTTAAACCCTCAACCCTAAATCCCAAATTCTGAAGCCCCACACAAAGCACTTCAGCCACAAACCCTAACCCCTAAATCCCAAACCCTAAACCCTAACCCCGAAACCCCGTAAACCCCTTAAGCCCCCAAGCCCTTAAGCCGCTTTCTGAGACCGGGACACCTTTTGGTTCGACTTTGACTCGGTTTGGCTGAAGAACCCGGTGCCTTTCATCCGGGCTGCTGAGGCGCTACTTAGCTCTAACTTAACCGACCAAACCCTACTTTTTTTGTAGGGTCCTTCTAAACTCCATATTAGGGTTTATAGTAAGAACCTACAAAAGAGTAGGGTTTGGTAGGTTAAGGGTAGGGCTTTGGGCCTTTTTTCTAAATCTTTTCCCTTATTGGGCTTAAGAGGATCTTATTTGCTAAGATTTTCCGAAAGCTTTAAAAGCCCCACCTAGCTTAGCTTTAAGCTGTTTGGCTACCCAAAGGTTTAGGGTTAGAGGTTTGGGGTTCAGGGTTTCGGGTTTAGGGTTCAGGGTTCGGGTTTGGGGTTCAGGGCTTAGGGTTTCGGTTTTTGGAGTTTAGGGTGTAGGATTCCAGGTACAGGGTTTCAGGGTCAAATTTTTTTTGAGGGCTTTAGGGTTAGTTTAGTGTTTAGGTTGAGGCTTTTAAGGTTTTAATGGGTCTATGTAGGGTATATTATTTGTTGGGTTTACCAGGGTCCATACATGCCTCCTTAGGGTCTGTAGGGCTGATTTCCCTAAACTCTCTGAAATAGCAAATAGTATAGGGTCTTTATAGGTGTTTTTGGATGTGGAGAGGGGGAGGGCAGTTTGGGGGTATTAGGATCAGAGTTTGGGGTTTTAGGCTTATCGGGCGGGGTTGAGCATAATACCGCTTTTCTCGTCTCCAGTCACCCGGGACCCCCCCACCGGAACCCGGAACCCGGAACCCGGACCCGGACCTGGAACCCGGAACCCGGACCCGGGAGACTCGGAACCCGGAACCCGACCCGGGACCCGGAACCCGGGACCCGGGACCCGGAACCCGGAACCGGGGGCCCGGACCCCTTCGTGCAGAAAAACGATATCCCCGGGTTGAGGGCTTGAGGTTTCTGAAGAACCAAGTAGCCACCGACACAGAAGCTTTTCGGTGTCAAATCCATGCATTACTGGCTGCCTAAAGACAGGAGTACGATATGTCCTGACCTCATGGGCTGTGTTCTATGTCCTGCTTTGGGTGCCTAGCTAGGGGTTTAGGGTGTGTGGTCTCGCGTAAGCTGGAAAGTCTCTGTGAAACTCTGCTCTGTATCGGGGCTATTCCGGTGATTAGGCGGGCTTTGGCGGAATGCTCCCTGATATTGTAGAAGCCAGAAAGTTGGAACATCAATATCCTCATGCCCTTAAAGTAAAGTAAAGGGAATCCCAGCATGAATCCTCCTAAACCCATGTTCCAACTTTCTGGGGTTCACTATATAATCCTTGACCCTCTCTAAAGCCAACACCGCAAGCCCTCGAGACCTTCCCTTAACCCCTAAAGTCTAGCCCTAAGCCCTCAACCCTCCCCCGAACCCCTAGGCCTAAAGTCTGAGACCTAAGCCCTTCCTAAGCCCCTAAAGCCTAAACTAGCCCTCAGCCTTCAAGCCTCAACCCTAAACCCTAAATCCTCGACCTTAGGGTTTAGGGTTTAGGGTTTGGGGTTTAAAGTTTAGGGTTTAGGGTTTGGGGTTTAGGGTTTGGGGTTTAAAGTTTAGGGTTTAGGGTTTGGGGTTCAGGGTTTGGGGTTTAGGGTTTAGGGTTTGGGGTTGAGGGTTTGGGGTTGAGGGTTTGGGGTTTAGGGTTTGGGGTTTAGGGTTTGGGGTTTAGGGCTTCAAGCGTCAACCCAAAACCCAATCAGAGCCTAGTTTGGGGCCACATCCCCGCGGGATCAGGCGGCCGACGCCTTAGAGGCCGAGACGTCGAGCCGGTCTGGGGCTAAGCGGACGTAGGGCTTGTGGGGTTTCGGGCAGACTGAATTAGGGTTTGGGGTTGGCATACTGAATTCAAGTAGGGGTTTAGTTAAGGAGTTTAGGTGGGTTTAGAGCATGCTGAATTAGGGGTTTAGGGTTTAGGGCATAAGTACTGAATTAGGGGTAAGGGTTCAGGGTTTTGAGGGTTTAGAGCGATGGGCTGCAGTGTAGGATGTAGGGCTCGCCGCGGTTTGGGGTTTAGGGATCCTGGAGGTTTTTCTGGGTTCGGGGGTTTGAGGGTTTGGGGTTTAGGGTTTGGCGTTAGGGTTTAGGGTATAGGGTTTAGGGTTTAAGCGTTTAGGGGTTGAGGCCTTGTTGAGCGCTTGGGCTTTGAGGTTTGGTTGGTTGGTTTGGGGTTTGGATGGTTTTGGGTTGAGGTCCCTTTGGGTTTCGGATGAAGGTGTAGGGTTTACTATTGTTGGTTGAGGCTTTTTGAGAGTTTGCCTAAAACCCTAGGGATCTAAGGACTCATATATTAAGGCTTTTGGGCCCAAAGACCATACTATATAAGGCTTTTGGGCTATTTTGATCCCCAGGGAAAGAAGATGATTACGACGGGTGGAATGAGCAAGACTACCTACAAGCAGCGACGGTAGGACAAGCAATCATGATCGCGTTTGCATCCGAATGGTCGTGATCTTCGCGGGTATTGCTAGTGGCGATTATCGTCAAAGGCTTATCATCGTGTGCCAGCAATTGCTGGTTGCATGATTACTATTCTTCGTTAGGGCTCCCTTTAGAGTTTAGGGTTTAGAGTTTAGGGTTGAGGGTTTCGGGTTTAGGGTTTAGGGATACTCCAACCCCCTCTAGACTTCAGAAAGGCATGATTCGCATAGTGCTACGCTTGCAATGGCGTCAACGACAGTCGGTCGAGTGCCTCGTGAAGACGCACAATGCTACCGAAACTTATTTGGTGACTTGGTCAGTGGGCTTGCGACTTCAGTGAGAATCGCTGAAGATCTCACTACTTTGCACTTCTTACAGTCTGGGCATTGAGCAGGACCTCCGCCGGCTTTTTATTGGAAGGGCGCTCCTTCACCATGGTGTTCAGGTCCCCAGGCCCGAGGCCATAGTCAAAGGCTTGAAGCAATATGCCCTGCGCTGCTAGACAACCCACCTTCTAGGCAGTTCAGCCAAGACATGACTTCACAGATGAAGAGGGCTAAACCCTAAACCCTAAATCCAAAACCCGACAATCCTAAACCCTTAAACCCGAAACCCTATGCTAGTGGATGCTGTGCCTCCGAGCATTCGCGCAAAGGTCTCCGTCCATGGTCTTCTCGGCCATCGACTTCAACAGCAAGCGCCTGGGCTGTCATACCCAAAGGGTTTAGGGTTTAGTATGCACTTTGGGGGCCCAATATCTACTAAGTAACTACTGTATTGGTACCTGAACCCCTTGAGACTGGTTCAGGGTTGCGGTTTAAGGTGTTGGGTTTGGGAATGATTGGGGTTGGGTTCAGAGTTTAGGGTTTCGGTTTTGAGATATGCGGTTTCGACTTTGAGAATAAATGCCGCACGCCTTCAGGAATGAGCTTTCATCCTAAAACCCTAAACCCAAACCCCCTACCTCACTCTCAAACCCTCAGCCCACACAGAAACATAGCCCTAAAAGCCTTAGCCCAAGCCTGAAACCTGACAGTCACAAATCCTTTTCGGCGAGTTAGTGCCCAACTCAGGTCCTGCCTTGAGCCCTCAAGTTAACATCCTATAAACAAACCCAACCGTTCCCAACCCCAAACTCGAAACCCCTACACCCCTCAAACTCTACAGCCTTCTGTCCCTTGCAGCTTCAACCCTCCCAGCCGAAGTCTCCAGGAACTGCGCCATGAACGCCTACTTCCTGCTCCGGCCGCCGGGGAACTTGGGCTGGAGCCGGTTGAGGGCTTGAAGAGCTGGAGCTCTGGTCTGGGAGTGGGGTTTAGGAAGAGAGTTTGAGGTTTAGGGTTTAGGGCTTTGGGAGAGAGTTTGAGGTTTAGGGTTTAAGGTTTAAGATGGTTTAGGGAGAGAAGGTGCGGTGGAGGCTCACACCGAAACTCTATGTCCCGGACCCTGCCTTACCCTAGCATAACCTACTTCTGTGCAGGGTTCTGACATGATAAACCCTTATACTTATACCGACTTTATAGGGAGTGGTTGGTTGAGGTGCGCCTAAATTACAGAACTCAAAGTACCACCATGAAGCCATGGACAATCGAGCTCCGCGTAGAGCAGTCTTTCCGGCGGAAGACCCTAAACCCTAAACACAGCCCTAAACCCTAAACTTGTTGAAAAAAACCCTAAACCCTAAACCCAAAAGGCCGTTAAACCTTGAACCCTAAACCACCCTCAATCCCCCAAACCCAAAACACTTCAACTGCGGGCACATGATTTTTGCACTGTTTTCGGTGTGTTCTGGGCTCTGGCTTCGCGCCCTAAGCCGCTTTGGAAGTAGGGAGGGCCACGTCCAAATTTTGCAAATCCAAGTATGGGGTCGTCAGAGGGTTTAAAGTAGTTGTTCTCCATGCATACTTTTTAAGGTTCTAGATAAGCTTTGTACTAGTAGGGCTTGAAAGAGTTCTACAAGGGCTGGATACGGGGTCCTGTAGAGGTTTGTGGTTTGATTCGATGTTTCAGGGTTGCTTCGGGCTATGCCGTCTTTCCGGAATTGGTGGGCTTTGCTGGGAATCGTAGTACGGTTTTGGGCAAACTTCAGCCTTCTTGGGGGGAACAGGGATCTCACCAACTACACAATAGACCGGGGCGTCAAAGAGCCAGTGAGAAAGAGACAGAGAGCGAGAGAGAGAGAGAGAGAGAACGAGATAGATCAATCGATGGTTAAATAGATAGATAGAACACGTAGCAGAACACATGGGTCAGCCAAACAGCAGGTGCACCAGGAGAAGCCTTGCACCAGCTTCAGTGTTTCGGTTGCGCCAGCTTCAGTGTTTCGGAAGCCAGCCAAAGCCTTATCCGGGATATCCCTAAGCCCTCGCCCTTGCCCTTAACCTCAACCCGAATTCGTATGAATTAGGGCTTTGCGCTGACTCCCACAGAACCATATAAACCCTACCAGCGCTCAAAGCATGCTGCAAACCAGCATACATAGAACTTCTACTAGAACTAGACACCTTCCTGCACCCCTAAACCCCTCAAACCCCGAAACCCCTAAACCCCAAACCACTATAATCCAAGAACCCTAAACTCCTAAACCCCCCCTAAGCCCCTAAACCCTATACCCTTAGACCCCAAAACCCTGAGCCTTCAGGGAGCCTTTGGAACCCAGGTCACGGGGACCTGCGGTTGCCTGGGTACTGTCACTGCTCGCCGGAAGCCCGGATGAGGGTAACTTGGGGGTTTAGGGCTGTGGCCGCAGGGTTTAGGGGTTTAGGGTTTAGGGTTTCGGGATTTAGGGGTTTAGGGGTTTAGGGTTTAGGGGTTTAGGGGTTTAGGGGTTTAGGGGTTTAAAGTATAGCTCAAGGTTTGACATGTGGGACGGAGCCCTAAACCACAACATAGCGTTGAAGGTCGTTTGTGAAAGATGCAGCTAGCTTATACCTACAAACCGTCCTTTGGCTCAAGAAAAGATGCGTATGCATTCTGGCTGTTCTGCCTGTAAGCATAGTAATCTATTTTGGGGCTCTTGAGAATATGCATAGTATAGTATGTCCCCAGGATCCTATTCTGACTATAATAAAGGCAGCACATGAGGGGGTTTAGAAGGGTTCTTCAGACAGGTTTAATAAGTTACAAGAGCTCTGCAGTGTTTTATGACAGGGTTTTGGGGGGTTTATTGCAGTATGATTTGACGGAGACTATAGCGATATACTTGTTGTAGTTATCCATGCCTCTTTAGTATTTCACCAGAAGAGTGGGGTTTTTGAAATGATTGTGCAATGCTGGCTCCCCTTCCCAAGCCTCTCAGAAGCTTTCTGTACCTGGCACTACCGACCATCATCACCATCATGACCCTCACCTCTCTGATCCGCATCCTGATCCTCACAGCACCACGATCACCATCACCACCACTTCCCAAGAGGTCAGAGGAATCCCAGAGCTGGGGCTTGCTGCGACGCATGCAAGAGCTGCTCTGCGGGCCGGCACCCAGGCGCTGTCGGTGGTCGAGCATTCACTCTGCGACGAACAGGTGGTGATCTGGGGCGAGCTGGAGCGCCGATAAATACTGCGAGCGGCTGAAATTCAGATTGGCCGCAGCAGGAAGTCTTCCCCGAAGATTTCGCAGCACCATGCAAGTAAGGGGAGCCTCAGTGCCACATTGCGATGTCAACTGGTCACTACTGCTGCATCAAACGATAGGATGAAACATGTGAGGTAAGCCGGTTAAAGCCGCAATAACGCTTCGTGGTATTAGCAAGATGTTCAAAACACTCCGGGACAACGCAGCGGCATTTACTCTTTCCAAAATTCTGGTGAAGGATTGGAAAAATAGTGGCATTAGAACTGAATGACAGGGTACATCGCACTGTGTGAATCTGCACTGGTAAGACAGGCCACATTTTGGTAAAGAGGCTGTTAGCATGATGTTCGAAAGAAGTATGCATGCATCATCAATTGTATTGTCACAGTCAGAGAACAAGCAGCCGCCTATGCAGAGTTCGCGTGAAACACTTTCTTGAACCTAGAACCTCATTATTCAACTCCATCATGCGGCAATGGTCGGATCTAGCATGCCTGAATCCTAAACCCTCAGCCCTGAACCCCAAGTCGCTAAATTCTTAAATGCATCAAGTTCTGAAAACCATGAACCCCTAAAGCCCTACAAACCTCTAAATCCCTACAGCCCGAAAACCCCTCCTAAACCCTGAAACCCGATGCCCCAAACCCCTAAACCCTAAATACGTAACCCCTAAGCCCAGCCCGTGAGCCCCAGCAAAGGTCTCCTCACAAAGTCCGCCTTAATATAGGGGCCTTAATAATCAGAATGGGGTTTTGGAGATTCCTTATTATAGTTATAGTATAATACACCCCCAAACCCTATTCTAATGATTCAGGCCCTATATTAGGGGGTTCGTCCCGGCCCTATGCCCCGTGTCTTTCTTAGGCCAAGCGCGCTCGATTCCCTTGACTGCTGAACCGGTAAGCCCTGCTGTCCTAGTGCGTAGGTTGGTTTAGGATTTAGGGTTTAGGGTTTAGGGCTTTAGGGCATTTTAGGTTTTAGGTTTGGGCGTTTGTCTAGGGGTTTCGGAGCATGGGGGTTTAGGGGGGGTACATAGGGGGTAAGCGTGTAGGGTTTGGGGCAGCATGCACACCTAAAGTGTGACAAGGACTGGATCTACAGTCGCCCGTTCGTTCACGCTGCAGCCTTACACTTGATTCTTGAGCCTTTTTCGGGTAGAACAACCCTGAACCCTGGCCCCCTAAACCTGGCACTTTAAAGGCTTCAATCCTAAGTTATAACTCCTGAATGCGTAGAGTCGTCGCAGAGCGGTGCAGAAAGCCCTAAACAAGACTGATGGAACTAAGGCAAGGAGTTTCAGTGCATGATCTTCAGTAACTTCGTAGCGCCGGCACCCCGCGCTATACAGGCTTCCATAACTAGCAATACCTCCCGCTGTGGCTCTATATGTACACACATGATAATGAACTCCAAATCCTAATCCCATATTGAAGGCCACTCAAGTAGGCAAAAGATAATCCTTAACTTCTAATCATCGCCCCTGCGTGCTTGTTCTTCCGAAATAGGCCGACGACTTCTTGGGCTGGTCCAGTTTGTGCCATAGGAACCTGTGGTGTAGCGTTTTGGCGGAGCAGGACGTACCAGGGACAGGCTGCGGATGGTCAAAAGTCTAGAGTTTCCAGGTAGGGCTTTGGGGCATTTTATATTTTCCCTTATTGGGCTTAAGAGGATTTTTCAAAGGCTTTAAAAGCACCACCTAGGTTTAGGGTTTGGGATAGGGTCGGGCATTCCGTTCGGGCTTTGGCTTTATTGGGTGATGGGTTTACTACGCCTTTCCTGTCACGGCTTGGGGGATTCCCTAAACCCTAAACCCTAAACCGATTGGCTCAAGGCCTTTTAGGTTTTAAGGTTCAGGGTTTAAAGTTTAGCGTTTGTGTTCGGCTTTCTGTGCGGTGGGTGAAGGATCCAGGGTCTGGAACTTAAAGTCGACTAAGTGGGTGTAGACAGTTCGAGCCAGCCTTCCTTATAAGGGTGTACTAATATGGGAGTTTCCCAAATTTGGGGGTACCTTATTTGGGGGTCCGTGATGAGGATCCTACCATTTTTACCCTAAATTAGGGTCCCCTAATTTTCGGAAGCTCCCGTATCACCGAGTGTACAATGAACCCGCCGAACCCTCGTCCAATTGCCCAGGCCTCAATCAGCTAGCCCTATATCCTTTCTACAACACGGTGAAGCCCTCTAGAACCCTTCAAGGAGGCCTTGACAGCACCTACGTCCTAAACCCTAATAACATAAACCCTGAGCCCTAAATTTTCTATTCCCTAAAACCCAAACCCTGAACCCTAAAGCCCAAACCCCAAACCCTAACCCGTAAACTCTAAACCCTACCCTTAAGCCCAAACCCCAAACCCTAAACCAAACTCCAAAGCCTAAACCCTAAACAACGCCGAGGACCAACTGGCTTTCAGCCTCTTCCTAGGCAGCTGCCCACTCGTTGATGATGCCGGCGGCTCAGCTTCCGGAGGCTCTTGTTGGTCTGGGGTCTAGGGTTTGGGGCTTCCGGTTTTGGGTTTAGGGTTTAAGGTTTCGGGTTTGGATGGTTCAGGTTTGGGCACGTCAGAAGTACTCAGAAGCAAAAATGTCCTGAAACACCTTTTGTTTAGACACCTTATTATGATGTCCTTATGCATGTTCTTGAAACGGAGGTCTATTGCAACAGAATTTCTGAAAACACTCATCCAAACATGCCCCCTGCAACCAATTCCAAAGGCCTCCAGACTGCCTCTTCACAATGTGGGATTTTCAGCCCTCCTGCAACTTATAAGGGTTGCTATAAGGGTTCCCATATTACTATAGGGGTTTACTTCTAGGCTTGCTATCTTACTACAAGGATTGCTGTAGTGCCAGCCCTCTATCCCACGGCTTCGAAGCATCGTCCAAGATTACGTCCGGGACCCCATGCAACCCAGAAGCTCCACCGCCCCGTAAATGTGGAGTATACTCTAGTGTAAATCAATATTGGGTAGTTGTCAAAATTAGGGTCCCTTTTTGGGTACCTATTATAATACGGCACGTAATATTTAGGGTACTCAAAAAGGGACCGTAATTTTGACAACCACCCATATGAGAGATACATCTGCATTTCAAGTGCTATATTGCTGAGCTAGGGGGGTTCTGAATTTTGGAGTTTCTAGGAACTCCTGACTCGCGCCCAGCTTCCTAGCAAAAACGTGTCAAACCTTGATACCCCAGACTAGGATGAAGGTTTCAGTTGTCCTAAATCCGAAACCCTAAACCGTCCTTAAATCCCAACCCCTCAGCCCTAAACCTAGTTCGTGATCCGCTGAGCTGCTGCCAAGGAGCCCCTACCTGCTGTTCCGGCTTGGGCACCGTCAGGGCCCAAACCTGGGCTTCTGGGTTTCTTCTAGGGGCTTCTTTGGGGGCTTTAAGTGGCCGTCAAGGCAAGTCAGCTTGCATGTACTGTTTTGGGGGTTCCTTGTTCTAAGGATAGTATAGTATGCCCCAAAACCCACTTCACAATTATAAAGTCCCCTATAGTAGCACGTGGACGACAGGTCAGATGCCTTTTCGTTGTTGCCAGCAATGCACATGGGCCGGGCCCAGGCACATCCGAACATACTTGGGCCTCTCGGAGAGCAATTCCCATCCAAAACGGATTGCTTCCTCAGACGACAGTCCGGCTCATGAACATTTTCTACGCAGACTTGCGCCCCCCTCCCGCTACACCAGAGCGGAAGACACCGTCATCGGACCGCGCGACGCGCAGGCATGCAAGGTCAAGGGGTGTTAAGGGTTTGATTAGGAAACCCTTCCCTAAACCCTAAAACCTAAACCCCAAACCCTAAACCCTTGACACATCCAAACTCCGGAAGCCTCTAAGCTCCCTATTGCCTTAACCTCGAAAGCCCCCCAGCCGAAGCCAAGATATTGAGCCAGCAGGAACGCGCCCTTATGCGGAAAGCAAAAACATCGCAACGAGACTTGGGATCAAGGGTTTTGGATATTTACTTCAGAAACACCGACTTAGGGGCCAGGGGTTTAGGGTTTTCTAAGCCCTTGAACCCTTAAATCCCAGACCGCTTAAACTCACCCCCCGCCCTCCCCAACAGAACAGAAAAATCCTACCGCCCTACAACACCACACCCTAACACCCCATCAGACTAATCCTAGATTACCCCTGCAGGAGCCTCAACCGTCATAACTTTGCAAGGTGAAGGACCCTAAACCCTAAACCCTAAGGTGATGGAACCCTGAGATAAAGGAATCGTGCTTCGAACCCTCAAGCCGTAAAGGCACCCTCCTTACAGAACCTTTAAAGGAGCCCTTAAAGAACCCTTAGTAGAATATTTACCGGAGCCCATATAGAACCCTTAAAGGAACCCTTATAGAACCCCTCTAGAACCTTTAAAGGAGCCCTTCTAGAAGGAATTTTGCCGGAGGCTCGACCCCAACATCTTTGCGAATGCAGCGCGCTTCGAGGGGCTCGGCTTCTCCGCCGAGGCGAATTGGGGTTTGGTCAAGGTTTGTTTGGGTTGAGGGCTTAGAGGGTTGACGGATATGGGGATAGGGTTGAGGTTTGTAGGGTTGATGTTTGAGGGTTGACGGTTTAGGGCAAAGTTTAGGGTTTAGGGTTTGGGGTTTGGGGTTCGAGGGGGTTTTGTGAGATCTAGGATTTATGCGATGGTTTGTGGAGGGTATATAGAGCTCCCAGGTATGCCTGTGAATGTGTGTTTTGTGTCAGTGTGAAGATACTCGTATTTTCAAAGTCTTACTTCATGTGGTGTTATATGGGCTTCCGATTTGAATAAGGGTTCTATACTTTCGAGAGGACTCTGTAGGGGTTGGGGGTTGAGGATTTCTGGCTTTTTGATTTGGAGTTCGCTTTTGGGGGTTTTGGGTTTGGGGTTTTGCGGTTTTGCTTAGAGCCCGTCGCACCACAACCCTAAACCCCAGACTCTAAACTCCCGACCTCGTCGGTTTAGGGTTTTGGGTTTAGGGCTTTGAGTTTAGGGTTAGGGTTTAGGGTTGTCAAAACACCTGGACCCCTAAACCTTCATGTCCTTGGATTGCGCATATTTGAGGAGACCCGGGGGTTCCTGCCACCTGAAAGCTGCTTTGGAGATGTCTACAAAGGGTTCGAGAGTCATTAACAACACTATCCCCCACATCTTAACAAGCCCATAAACACTATAAACCCCTAAACCCTCTAAACCCCTAAACCGCTAAGCCGCTAAACCCGCCGCTAAACGGTAGACTAAGTACTGCTGCAGGTTTAACCAGACTCGCGCCTTGCTGTGCCAAGCATTTGCGCGTAGAGTTCGGTCCCTAGGCCCCCGTGCTCTCGGCCTTTAATTGAAGTGTGAATAATGACATATCTTGTATGTGTATGTGTTTGTTTGTATATATATGTATGTATGTATGTATCATATGCTCGCATAGTACCTGTTTCATTACACTGTACATATGTTCGACCAAACCCTTTGCTTAGTAATTGAGGCCCTATCCTGTTGGTTTAGGGTTTCAGGGAATCCTACATACCAACACTCCAAATCCCAGGCCTGACCCGACCCGAATCTCCTGAACCATCTAACCCTAAACCGTAAACCCTAAGGAGCAGCAGACATCTCTCGCCTGCCTTGCTCGAAGCCATAACCCGGAACTCGGCGCAAGCACTCTGAATCACTGAATCCGGAGCCTTCGGGTTCAGGGTGCAGGGTTTAGGGATTAGGGTGTAGGGCTTACAGTGAACCCCAGGAAGTTGGAACATGGATTTAGGATGATTAGTGCGGGGATTCATTCTGCTTTTCGTCAAGGGTATGAGGATAGTGATGTTCCAATTTTCTGGCGTCTACCGTAGGTTGAACAAGACAGACACCTTACAAACCCCGACTCCTAATCATATCACAGCCGCAGGTGGAGAACCTGGCCTTCTTCCACTTCTTTGACGGTCTGGGTGCCTACTACAGTGGTCTCAGGAATGATTGGTATCACTTGTTGGTCCCAATACTACCATATGGTTTTACCAGAACATACCCCGAAACCCGACCCTGAACCGTTAAGGTTATACCGTAACATATACCCAAAAAGGGGTTTAGGGTTTAGGGTATACACCTCAGCACCCTTCACTACTTATCAAAGCCACTATCCTACAGCGAGGAGTCCCTCCCGATGCCGCACTCTAGTTGTTGAGGCCCCTCCTAACGAGTCTCCTCCTACCCTGAACCCTGAACCTGCTATCCCAGACCTTGAACCGAAGATTGCCCTTACACCCTAAACACCACACCCGAATTAGGTACGCCGTCTCAAATCCTTAAGCCGAATCTCGCGTCCTCTTGCTTCTGAAAATCTAAGCTTCTGGTGCTCCCTTAGGTTTCGGCTCCTTTAATGGTTCCTTAAAGGGGCTCCTTTCAAAGGTCCTTGAAAGGGTCCTTTAACGGATTTGGGATTTGGGGTTTTGTGTATAGGTTTACAGCAGGGTTCTGCAGGAGGTAAAACCATGCTCCGCTTGCCCTACGCTCCTCCTAAGACTGCTAATGTGCAGCCAACAGAGTCCGCAGGGGTACATGCATTCAACATAAGCAATGCCTAAACTTTAAACCCTAAAGCCCTAAACCCTGAATCCTGAATCCCTAACCCGAAACCGTAAGCCCTAAACCCCACAACCCTAAACCCGATGACCTTCTAACCCTGAAACCTAGAACCCTCAACCGTGCATTCTCAAGCCCACGAGTTTTCCCGCACCCCTAAGGCCTTGGAGCCTTAAAGCCCTACATCCCACCAGGGCCTTCAGCTCCAAAACCCCCCCCCAAACCCTAAACCCTAAACCTTAAACCCTAAACCCTAAACCCAAACCTTCCCCCCCCNCCCCCCCTCGGCCCCATAACTGGGTGCACAGACATTGAAGATGCACTGGGCCAAACAATGGGTGGAGCCTATGAAGAGTGGTCGAAGGCTCCGCCTCGCTGCCGGCCAGCCCGGCCCCAAAAATAGCCAAAACGCTTGGTGACCCTCCCCCTGGCCTCCCTGACCCCTGCCAGCCCCGTTCGTGCCCTGGCTCTCCCTGCCCCGCCCTGCCCTCGGTGTGGGAATTGAGGGTGTAAGCTTACGCCCTAAACTCCCTAAACCCCAACAGGAAATGGTTTGGGTGGTTGCCTGTGGCATCTTCACAGCGGGCGCGTATAAAGGAACTTCCGATTTCATCGAGTTCTATGACATATGCAAGGAAGGTCGCTTTCCGCATAATATGCCGCCACCCACAAACCCTAGTGTGAGGTGGCGCCATCCTTGCATGGTCTACCAGCCACTGCGCAGGAAGAAACCCAACCCTAGACCCTAATCCCTAGGCCCTAAACCCTAAACCCCCAATCCCTAAACTGAAATCCGAGGCTGGAATTCGAACAGTCCTGAGGGAGTCGCCTCGGCCTCAGTCAGATTTTGGGGTTTAGGGGTTTAGGTTTTCAGGGGTTTAGGTTTAGGGGTTTATGGGTTTAAGGGTCTAAGGGTTTAAGGGTTTAAGGGTTTAGGGTTTAAGGGTTTAGGGATTTAGGGTTTAGGGGTTTAGGGGTTTAAGGGTTTTAGGGTTTTAGGGTTTAGGTTTTGGCTCTTGGGGGGTGTTCGAATAAGGGGATTCAGGGTTGAAGGTCTGCGTTTTGGGCTTAGGGCTTGGTTCAGGCTTTCACGTTAGGGGTGGTAGGTCTGCGTATCGCTCCAGGGACAGTGTTTGGCTTGGCGTTTGTTTTCGCATCTCGATCTCGTGCTTCGAGGCTCAGAGCATTGAGGTCTTGTGTGTTCAGTGAGTAGTGCAGTTGGGCCACGTGCCAATTTCGAGCTCTGGCAGTTTCGACACGTCGAGGTTGTCAGAGAGCGTGACAGCCACTGTTCTCAGAGAGGACTGATGTTTCTTCCATCGCCGTGAGGCACCCGTGTCCATCGGAATCTCTGTCCCTAAACCCTAGGCCCTAAACCCTATAGGATAACCTCAGTTTCCCACAGAGTCCAACGCCAACATCCCTCGGTCCGAAGGAAAGGGTTCCTTAAAGCGTTAAGCCCCAAACCCTCCTTAATATAATACGGCACCTAAGATTTAGCTTACCCAAAAAGGGACCCTAATTTTGACAACCACCCATATGGTATTCGACCACATGAACGGGTCGAGGAGTTGGAGGAAGCGTCACTTTGCGAAAGCCTTTCTCCTGCAAGCAAGCCCCATGCTCTAAACCGTGAAGCCTCATTCCTAAACCCTAAACCCTGAGTCCTCAGCCTTAATCGGCCCTAAACCTTCAATCCCAAACCCTTCCTCCCTCAAGCCCTCAAGCCCTGAAGCCCTGAAGCCCAAAGCCCTGAACCCTAAACCATCCCTCGCCATCCTGAGGAATACTTCGCTAAGCCGACGTACCGAGGCGCGTGTTTGTTCCTTCGGCGACTAGGAATTGGAGTTTAAGGTTCCGCATTGAGGGAAAGCCGGCTGTAGGGTTAGGTTTCAGGGTTAGGGTTTAAGGATTAGGGATTAGGGTTTCGGTTTTAGCTCGTAGGGTGTAGGGTTTAAGCTTCAGGGGGTTGAGGGGCTTACGGTCCGGGGTTTTGGATCTAAGTCCCTTGCTATTTTTCTCTTAGGGCGGTCACCCTCTTGTGAATGTTGTAGGATTGCGCGGTTTAGGAATATAGGGTTGTCATGGTCTACTATAGCTGTCGGAATATTCAGCAAAAATGATAATAGTCCCCTTGTAGAATTCTTTGTAGCATACCCTAGCCCAGAGGCTTCTTCTCGATTGTAACATGAGTGCTCGGCGTGTCGGGATGTTGGAGCCGAGGGCTGATAACAAGTTTCGAAGCTTACGGGCTTAAGACCTTATGGGGTTTAGGGTTCAGGGCTTCAGCCTTAACTCTTCATGTCATCGTGGCATTGTAGTAGCCGTATAGTAACCCGTGTAGCTGCCTTATAGTAATGTGCAGCGCATGGGCAGTTCTCTAAAGTAGGGTCCGTTTTTTAGGTCCCCCCCAAATAGTACGGCAACCTTCTAAACACGACCCTAACCTGGACCCTCATCAGAGAACTACCCAGAGGCTCCATAGTAGTTCCTTTTTGGGATTACCTTATAGGATTCTTTGTATGAACCCCAAAAGGAACTACTATGGAGCCTCTGGGTACCCATATAAGATCCGACGCCATAGATCCTCAGCACTGAGCCTTAACCTCCTCCTCCTGGGCCCGAAATCCTTAGCCCTTTATAAGGGAACCCTGTTCTGAACCTAGAGTACCCTTAAAGGTACCCTATTGTGGAGCCCTCGTGTTCCCTTACTGATTACCCTGTACCCGCACATTGCAGCCGAGAGGCTTGGACATGTTCTCGGCTTTGTACTCTGACAAGCAAACGGCGGCGGAGATCATCAGCAGGTGGATTTTGTGACCTAAACCCTAAACCCTAAACCCCAAACCCTAAACCCTAAACCCTGAACCCTGAACCTTGAGCCGGTAGTAGTCATTATGGAGTTCAGAGATGGGGATCTGACGAACTGCAGGATTCTCAGGACAAGTTAACGGGTTTGAGTTTAATCCCTGGTGGCTCAAGGGGCTTTTAGGAGGTTTGGGCTTGGGCTTTCGGGGTGCAGAGAGTATGGTAGGGCAGGAGCATTCGGGTTATTTGGTATACGGCTTCGCAGCGTTGCCGGCGCTACCATGGTCTCCACCATCTGCGGGAGTTCCAGGCAACTAGTAAGATACGCAAAATCGCGACGAGAAGAATCACAACAAAGGCGAATCTCAGAGCAGAGAGGGAAAACGATGTAACCAGAGTTTCGGTCACCTCAACCCTCAAGTATCACCCTGCACGCCTTCACCCTCAACCTCATGTGACCCTGAATGCCCAAGCCCACACAATAAAGTAAACCCTCAACCCTAAACCCTGAACCCTATAGTAAACCCTAAACCCTAAACCCCTAAACCCTATAAACCCCTAAACCCCTAGCCACAGGATCGCTTGCCAGAAACTCTTAAGTTTTCTTCACTTCAAACATCCCGTGAAGGGTAGTAGAGGTGCACCATCATGGTCATGTACTATAGGGGCCTTAATAATTAGAATAGGGTTTTGGGGCCCATTATACTGTAATTACAATAAGGAACCCCCAGAATAGTGTTGGTAATTGTTGCGTACCCTTTTGCCCATTTTTCTTTTGGAGTTCCGGGTTCCCTCATCAAAGCCAAATAGTAGGAAACATGGTGCCCAGGAACCTAGTGTAGGAGCCTGAGCAAGAAACCCTGGGCCTTAATTGGGGTTCTTAATGTGAATCTTAAGATATTGGGAATATCGGGCCAGGGTTTCCGAATCAGGTTCTTATTTTGATGGACCATGAGTTTGCTTGAGGAGTACATAGCTGTCATCTCACTTCGTCCCTACCCGATCTTCAGACTGCCTGGGCTCCTCCATTAATTTTGTTTTGGAAGTTTTGGTTTAGAGGATTTCCAAAACCTCAAACCCCAGCACCCGCTCTTGTTTGTTGATTATTTGCTTCGCCCTACCCTAAACCCGAAGTCTCAAACCGTACACTCTTCACCCGTCTCTCCGAGCCCTTTTTTTTCTCCGTCTTCTTTTTGAAGGGATCTTCCCTATAGTCTCCATTGTAGTTCCTTTTTTTGGTTAACCAGTTTTATGGTTAGGATCCTATAATAGAGATTTGGGTTCACCAAAAAAAGGAACTACAATGGAGACTATAACCCTATACCCTAAACCCTAAACCCTAAACCCTTTTGCGTGGAGAGAGAGGTCGCGTCTTGAAGCCCCGGCGACTTTGAAGGATTGCTCCCAAATGGCCGGGTCCTCGGAGACTCCGATGGCCCTGAAGTAGGGTTTAGGGTTTAGGGTTTGAGGTTTTTTTTGGGGCTTTGGGTGTTTAGGGCTTTGGGGTTTTGAGGGTTTAGGGTCTAGGGTTTGGGCTGTTTGGTGTTTAGGGCTTTGGGGCTTTATAGGGCCTCGGGTTCAGGGTTTCGGGATTAATTTGAGACAGCCTCACCGAAAGCCAGAACCCACATCCCGTACAAGATCGTTTTGATAATCGCCCCGCTGCGTGTCCACTTTCCTGCGGCTAAACCCTGAACCCTAAACCCCCTAACTGCCCTAAACCCCCAACCCCTAAACCCTAAACTCGAAACCCCAAACCCCCAAACCCCTAGACCCCTAAACCCTGAACCCCTAAACCCTGAACCCCCTAACTGCCCTGAACCCCTAAACCCTGAACCCCTAAACCCTGAACCCCTAAACCCTGAACCCCCTGAAACCCTTCTTACCCCCTGAAACTCAGAGCCTCTGTCGCTAAGGTTGATCTGGGGCTCGGAGTGGCGAAGTCCCAGGTCTGGGTCTCCGTCTGAGAGGCGGGGGATTTAGGGTTTAGGATTTAGGGGCCAGGGTTTGGGGTTTAAGGATTCGAGTTCGGGCGAGTCTAGGGTTTAGGGATTCGAGTTTATGCGACTTTAGGGTTCCCGGATTATGATTAGGGTTCAGGGGAGCGTTTTGAGCGCTTTGGGTTATTTCTCTGGCTGCTTGTTTGGGTTCTACAAGGTTTTCAGTAGGGGTTGCATAGGGGTTTAGGTTTTACGATTTTGCGGTTTTAAGGTTCGAGGGGTGTAAGGTTTATTGTGAGATCTGGCGGGTGTCCGAAGGTGAGGGTGGTTCCTTCATAAGGGTGACTGTTTAGGGTTTAGGGGTTTAGGGTTTCGGGTAGTACGGTAGTTGGGGTTCCTCATCTCCTGAACGTCCCAGCAGTTCGTCGCCGGCAATCTAGTATGAACGCCTTAATGATTAGAAATCATACCCCCCCTCACAGTTCACACATAATTACTTCTAGAATAACATACCCAAGAGCACGAAAACTCCAGGACTTGTGGGTACCGGTTCATTAACAGCCTAATACTAAACCCTCAACTGAAGCCTCAAGCCTAAATGCCCAAAGGGCATTCTCAACCGTGTGCCACCGCAGTCCGGCTTCCCGAGACGACTCCGTCATGCTTCTCACTTTGGGAGTTCAGGGCTGCCGGGTTATCGGGGGTTTCGAGGCATTGGGATAGATTTTTCATTTTTTCTCTCAGGCGGCTTTGCCGGATTCGACAGGGGCCCTAATCCCTTTGTCAACTCCTCCACCCCTGGCCAGGACGGCGCTGGCAGCAGCGATGAGCGACCCATGAAGATTCAAAAATCATTCTTGAGCATTGTTGCTTCAGTTCTTTTTGGGCTTTAGGTTCAGCCAGTTCAGTCCTTCATTTTTGTGGCGCGAGTTCGATCCTTTAGAGTTTAAGAGTTAGGGTCACTTTTTTTGGTTTAGGGTTCAGGTTCAGTTCTTTAGCAGTTCAGGTTCAAGTTCTGTGGGGTGAAAAGTTTAGGATGATCCTGCCTTTCCAAAAACTGAAAACCCTGAGCCTAACATAGGCGTCGGAATAATCGGCAACACAAAAGGGTTTAGGGCCAGGGGTTCAGGGTTTGAGGTGCGCCCTTGTAGTCCTTATAAAACTATGGTACAAAATACCCCGCAACCTTGCTTTAGTTACTGCCTATACTAGACTCCTGAGCAAGAGTGCCCCCCTCCTCCATGAACAACTCCCACTGTGGGTCTCCTAGGCTCTCAATTGCCGCATCTAAGGATTAGGCCTTACATTGTAGTAGGATCCCGTAATAATAGCTCTATGCACGAACCGAGTGTAGAACGAACTCGGTTTGGGTTTAAGGTGTTTTACGGCTGAGTGGCTTAGGAGTTTAGTTAGGGGTTCGGATTTCAAGAATTTCCGAAGCTACAGCTACAGCATCTTCATAGTACACACCGCAACAGAAATCAAGGGCCCAACCCAAAAAGGGACCTCATAATTCATAATGCTGAAAAGTTAGACCCGCACACCCGTATGGAGGCGTATAGAACCCCCGTAAAACCCGATCGAGCCCAGTACTCCTTTAATCACAACGCTCCAATCCCTAGAGGAACCCTTAAAGGAACCCCAACCCTTACCTTGACCTACCAAAACCTACTATTTTGTAGGGTCTCATTATAAACCCTAATATGAATTGTATAGGGACCCTACAAAAAAGTAGGTTTCGGAGGGTTAAGGTAACCCTTAGGGGCACCCGAAGGCCAAAGCAACCCCCCCATTTCTTGAAGGACGCCGCGGGTCTCAGGGCGAGCTCTTCGGTGGGGAATCCCGGAAAAGTGTGAATCTGTAAACTTAAGCACTTGTTGGGGTATCTATCATGGTTTAGGGTTTAGGGTTTAGGGTTTAGTTATCTATCTGGTACCAAGGATTATGTGCAGGGAATTCGCCCTAATCTCCGGTTGTTTCAAAAGCATTCGTCGTTTGATTGGGATCAAGGGGGTTTATGGAAGGGAGGGGCCGGGGCCTATGGATGGTTTCGACAATCCATGAACCCGAACCTCGTAGTTGAGTCCCCAGTCTCAGGGTTTAGGGTTTAGGGTTACGAAAAGCTGAAGGTAATACTTCTTGCTACGGGCGTAGGCAAACGGTTTCGGATTGGTTAGAGATTTAAGGATTTTGAAGGTTGAAATGTGTGCAGCTTTGCGAGTTCTTGGTGCTGGGTGGCAAAACATTTGATTCCATCGATGTTCGCCAGTTTTCCATAACATGTTGCGTCATGTTCGTCTAGAGCGGTGTGTTTCCTCTTGGCTTGTGCCGTGCCTTGGTTGCACGTGGGTATCATGTGGGCTTTGTGTATTCAACGCTTTGTTTATTCAGCTAGTTGATTTAGGGTTTAGGGTTTATAAGATGATTGGGATTTGAAGCGGGTTTGTAGGGTCTACAAGGGGTCTGGATTTCGGGTCTGAGGCCTTGCTCAAGGTTTACAGGATTTTCGCGTCTCACCACACCGGCGCCTAAGCCCCTTATAGGCCCCCAAACCCTGACTTAAAAATTTCCAATTCGCTAAACCCTAAAGCCTTGCAGAAGATTCTCGAAGCCACGCAGGGAATTTCGATACCTCTCGTCAGGCGCAAAGCGCCAAGTTCGCCACGGTGGCTCCGCAGCAGCAGCTGGACGCGAGTCTTTAGCGATTGTCGAGATCTTGCCTGGATAGTCTAAGCCTGAATTACCGATCCCTGCCCATAGCCGTGCGGTAAAGCCAAAATCCCAAACCCTCAACCGTAAGCCTTGATCCCATACCTATAGTCTCCATTGTAGTTCCTTTTTTTGGTTTAACCAAATATAAAATTAGGATCCTACAAGGAAACCTTAAAAAGGAACTACAATGGAGACTATAGATAAGTATCCTCAACCCTAAGCCTGGATCCTCAGCCACGGTTTAGGGTTTAGGGTTTAGGGTTTTGGTTTAGGGTTTAGGGTTCAGCACGGAGGCCCTTGTGCTCAGAAGGGGAAGCCCTGCTTCTCTGCAGTCCAAGGGTTCTTCGTTGCTTTGATGCAGTAGCCCAGGACCTTGACTACTACTACTACTACTAGGGGTTTAGGACTTAGGGTTGGTTAGGTATTCAGAATGCAGCACTAGTGTTTTTGAGTATCGTCTGGTGTTCAAGTTGGGGTCTACAGAGAGGGATGTTGAAGGTTTCTGGTTTGAATTCACCCTTCACCGTGACCCCAAGCCTGAACTCCAAGCCCCACATGCTAACCCCTACTATCGAGATGATATCTCGGCATCATGTCTCACACCACTCGCCGTCGATCGATTCATGACAGCTTGCTCGCAGCAAACTTCCAAAGGAGTTGGGACGGGCTTTCCTCAAACCCTCATTTCCTCAACTCTTTGAAGGCTTCGAGTATGGGCTTGCCAAACATGCCATAAGCCCATAGCCCTCATGATCAACCTTAACAACGAAAACAGCCAAATCCTCCTTATGCATTGAAGCCCCAAGACACATTGCTTTTCTCTCGACTCCTGTGGATGCCAGCAAGAGCCTTGCTTGACCACGGCTCCTGCACAGTGTTAACGCCTGTATTTTTTCGGGCAGCTGGGCCTGCTGGATTACGGGCTAAGGGTTGCATAAAAGGACTAGGCGAGTAAACCCTAAACCCAAACCCGAACCAAAGCGTAGATGCCGCCTGCGCACCCAGGAATCCTCTAACACGACACTGCACCCGCACCGGTTTTCGAGACTCCGTTGACTGTTCACGGGAGCTCCCTACCTCCGGAATGACCTCTAGGACTTCGCGGTATTATGCAGACGGCCCAAGACCCTAAACCACGCGTAAGACAAATTTGTGTGTGTGTATATATATATATATGTATTCATGTACATACACGTAAATAATATATGTATATATATATATACACATATATATATGTATATGTATATGTAGATGAAGACCCTGTAGATGCACTGAGATCGCAAGGGCAACTCGATCACTCACTAAGACGCGCAAGGCATCCCAAAGCTCGATATCCCTACAATAGGGATTTCAAAAAGCACATAAGCATAAGCATTTTAAAGGGATATCCCTACCTTATTGGGCTTCTTTATAAGGGGGTTTATATGGGATATCCCTATCCTAATTTTTGCTTATGTGCTTTTTTGGGGCCCTATACAAGGGACGACATGCCCAAAAGAGTGGTGGAGCTTTTCGCAGATGAGGCGTGTGGAATCAGATTTTGAATATACGGGTTGACCATTATACCCTAAACTTAGTCTGAACTCGAAACCCTACGACCTAAACTGCAGGCCTGTGCTCCCGGAAACTTCAACAGATCCACTCAAGAGTACTTGCTCTTCGGGTCCGGCGTGCGAAACATGCCTTTAATGGCTTCGAGATGTTTCTGTGTTGCGTGTTCGTCTGGGTCAATATTCAACAACTCATAGATCCGGTTTTGAGGACGGACTGCTTCGTTTTTGGGTTCGACCGTCGGGGTTGGTATACGGTTTCATGAGCAGGCACTTTTTGTTGCCACAGCGCTCCAGTGGGGCCTTGGAGGATTAAGATCTTTCCGTATACGATGCCCTGGTACATATGCAGGATATACCCTAAACCCCGAAACCCTAAACCTCCAAACCCCCGAACCCCTAAACCCCCAAACGCCCAAACCCCTAAACCCCGAAACCCCTAAACCCTAAACTAAACCCAACTAAACCCTACCCTACATAGGCGTGCTGGGGCTCGGATGGATAGTTCTTGCCCTCTTAGCCTTTCGCAAGCTGAAGTGTCAAGGAAGCCCGATAACACCCTACTCCTAGATCGAATTAGGGACCTAACCCTAAACGACCTGATTGAGAGGGTTCCCCCAAAACCCCCCTAATCCTAACTAATCCTAACTCCGTCCTACCTAAGCCGAAGCAGCCAGTGGTTTTCAACACCCCTGGTCGTATACTTTTGCATAGCCTTTCCTAGACTCTAAGGCCCTAAACCCTAAACCCTAAGACCCCAAACCCTAAGACCCTAAACCCTAAACCCTAAACCTAAGGCTTCCCCGAGAGGTGCTTAAGAGTAAGGCTTCGGGGCACGCATGATACTCGAGGCAGATCCGGCTGCAATTTCCGAAGCTCCCGTGAATATCCTTTAGGGTTAAGGTTGGGGTTTAGAGTTGAGGGTTTAGGGTATAGTTTAGGTTTGTTGTGTCGGATTGATTTCAACAGGCTTTGTGGGGTTTCTAGACTGTAGAAGCATATCCATGAGCTCGAAGCAAGGAGTACCACTAGCAGTATGTCCTTGTCCCCGCACCTGGCCAAACCTTTCCGTGCTGATGACTAGCAAACGCAAGGTTTCCTACTCAGTCTCCTCGACGAGACATCGATATACCTTCAGTGTGAAATCGCTTTGAGACCTTGTAAGACTCAATTCCAAACACCAGAAAGGTCCCGCACCTGTCACCTGGCCCTATGTGCTTCCAGCAACTCTCCCTGAGATAACGGCGATGGTGATGATGCTGATGCTGGTGATGACTGTGCATGCTCGCAATGCAAGTCTCGTTGACATGGCAGAGGCCCTCTGAATTTTGACCGCTATGGAACCTTTCTATAGTGCCGTTGTCCTAAACAGCATATAGAATAGAAAATGCCAGCATTACCCAGACTTCCGAAGAAGAGTAAGAATGGGACCCCCTAAACCCTGAACCCTGAACCCTAAACCCTAAACCCCTAAACCCCTAAACCCTAAACCCTAAACCCTAAACCTTAAACCCTAAACCCTAAACCCCTAAACCCCTAAACCCTAAACCCTAAACCCTAAACCTTAAACCCTAAACCCTAAACCCTAAACCCTAAATCCCCAGCCCTAGACCTGGGCGCTGAATCTCGTAGCATTCCTTGCTCGAGGAAGCTCGCATGCCTTACTCTGCTCGCCCTAAACCCAAAACATCCCTTTACCCTCAACCCTAAATCTAGAACCCTATACCTAAACCCTAAACCCTAGACCCCTAAACCCTAAACCCGAAACCCTATAAACCCGAAACTGGCTTCGGGATGCGACCGCCCCAGCGCTCTGACTCTAATTTCGTGACTCTTGAGCCCCAAGTAAGAAGTCGAAGCCCCTTAGCCTCACACCCCAGCCCCCACAAGACTAGGGTGTAGGGTTTAGGGTTTTGGGTGTAGGGTTTAGGGTCTAGGGTTTAGGGTTTGGGTTTTGGGGTTAAGGGCTTAAGGGTGAGCGTTTGGGCGGAAGGGTTCGGGGCTCCGATGCTACACCCTCAACCCTTAAACTTAAGCACTAAAAACCCAAAAATCTCCCTCTAAAACCTTTTCAACCCTAAGCACCTACACCCTAAAAACCCCTGTTTCTTCCGACTTTCGACTTTGCCGCGATGGCGCAGTGGAATCCTGCCGGGAGGCATGGTTGGGCCCCCGGGGATTAGGATTGAGGCTCTGTCCTTCTAAGACAATAGGGGTTTAGGGTTCCACCTGTTAGCTTTCGTTCTAGGTGGCTGCTTCAGCAAGACATTACTTATTACCTGCAGACTTGAGTTTATGAAGCAAGTCGCAAGAAAGGAGACCGAACGCTGTAAGATGGGCTGACATAAAAGGCTGGACACTTGGGATATCCAAGTCGTTAGTAGTGGTCATAGCAATCGCCGTCCCGTCCCTGCAATCGCCTGGTGGCACCAGTGTCGAGTTCACAACACCTTCCAAACGTTCTGTTTCTTCCAAACGTTCTGTGTTAAAGTCTAATTACTTGAAGCTCCTGCCCCTAACAAGCACTCATTCAGAATTGGATCTTTTCTCAATGACTTGGGCACCTCAGCCTCACAACACCCACTACTTTCCGGTCGAGTGCTGATATCCTTGAATCCGAAACCTTAAGCGCTGGTTGAATCCGAACAAGAGCCCATCGAATCTTAAAGAATGTGCCCGAGAGGCGCTCGGGGTGCTGATGCCAAAGGTGCAACCTCTGACATTGCCTGTTGTGCGGGCTTCGTGTTCAGAAGTTTAGGGTTTAGGGTTTAAGGTTTAGGGTTTAGTTTAGGATTGTGGCTGCGAGGTTCATTGCTTGGTGAAGCAGGAAGTATTTGACAACAGCCTACCGAATTAGCAGGGTTCCTCTTGTGCTACTCTGTTCAAGTTCTTGAGACGCTACGATATTAGCATGTTCGCATCAGCCATTATGGTATCTTATCGATCATCATGTTTGGGACGGGTGCTTCATGGGTTAGTGTGCTACAGATGTCGAGCAACCTGAAGCGTATCCATCTGCTACTGAAGCTCTCTTCAGGTTCCTTGTCATTGTCAAGCTGCGACCTGGGGTGAATAGAAGGCTGACGTACTCCAAACCCTGCACCTTGACGCCTGAGACCGTAACCCTTAGCCGTTTAGGTTTCAAGTCGTTGAAACAACCATGTACCATGTTATCGCATGAGATATCATAATATAATTTCCCACGCAATCACATACTACCGTATAGAATACTGTGATAGAGTATTCCTTTCGAAGTCTTGGTCTTCGGGTAGAAGATGTAATTCGCCTTGCGGGTTCCAGCACGCAGGGTCCCCGGGGTTCGGGGTTTATTGTATAGTAAGGTCTCTATCTGGGTATTGAGGTTCAGGCTAGTACAGGGATATTGGCTTAATAGGGTGTAGGGGACATTCTATTGTGTGTTGAGGGTTTAGGGGCTTAAGGCATAAAGGTTGGGTTTACGGATAGGTGGGGCATCACAAAGCTCGGGCTGCAAGACCTCAGAGAACTTGCTATAGGACTACTTAGTAAGTCTTTCCCTGCGGTTCCTCAGTATGCTTATACGATCCATGCCCCTATAATATGCTTGGGTGATTGGCTTGGATCTTTCCCGCACTTACGGTCTGTGTTACTCGTGGTGTTTGGATGTTCGTGTGTGGCTTCGGCTTACGGGGTAGAGGAAGTTTCAGTTGAAGCATCGCTGTCCCGCCGTGACTTTTTGCTTCAGTCTCCATGCTTGAGCTCTACTGAGGGATGACGGAGAAGCCTGGCTTGGGGTTTAGGGCTTAGGGCAGCATGGTACAGTATAGCTCATTCCAGAAGCAATTCCGTCGGGTTTTACGTCGGTAGTTGCATCGGGATGCTTGTTCAGATATTCTCCGTTCTCCGCAGTCAGTTTTTTTAGGGTTTAGGGTCTAGGCTTTGCAACAACATGCGCTGAACATTTCGAAGAAGACAAAAGTAGAGACACATTGGTGCAGTGAGCTTGTCCGCGTCTGTTTTTTTTCGACGTCCGGGCCCCAGCAGAAATCAGCATCGAATGAAGTTGCTCGACACCCCAAGCCCTTATCGACTAGCAGAGGGAGTCGGGGGTCGGAGTAGTTTGAAATAGAAATGATCTGCTCTTTCCCTCCGTAGTTCGTTACATTACAATGGACGCCAAAAGCCTGTTCTGGCCATCAAGGCCTCCAAGCCCCAAGCCGTAAAACCCCTAACCTTTACACTTCAAGCAAAGCCCTTAACCCCACGCAAACCAAGACCCAACTTCGCAAACCCTAAACCCAGGCCCTAAATCTCCAAGCCCCGAAACCCTACAACCCGAAACCCGCTCGAAACATCGAGAGCATGCCAGAGCGTATGTAGCTACCACAAAGGGGAGGTTTAATTCACACTGCTAGCGCGGCTTGTGAGGTTGGTAGAGGTTGGTGCAAAAAAGATTGCTGCAAGGGCGCTGCGGGTTTAAGACTCTAACACCACGTGGCCACCGTTCATTTGCTGGGTGCTGCCGGCAGATGACGAAATGGAAGCTGCTCGGAAATGCCTTGGGGACACCAAAGCATGGAACCAAGATCGGCTTCTCTTTGGTTTGCAGGCTGCCTTGCTCGTCGTGTTGCTGTTTGCATCTCTTTGGCCGGCTTTCCTCCAGCCCCTGCCGCCAGGAATGTCTGCAATCTTATTGCTGGTCACTAGATGTGAGCGCCTGGCCTGACGAGGATGCTTGATTGCCATACCCGAAGATGTGATTCTGAAGGTGGCCTTGACAAAGCAAACCGTGTATTGCAATCTTGCGCATTCTTAGAAACCTTTTACAAACAGCCTCGAAGAAACTTAATCACATCTCGTTTATTGCAGCTACTCCCAATTAGGTGCACAAGTTAAGGCACTAAGAGCAGGAGTATCATGAACAATATTGTACAATTTTACAGAACGCTGGTTGATTTCCGACAGTGCTCGCGTTGCTGCTGTCGACTAGTGACGAGTGTCATCAGAACTATCGCAACCATACTGGCCCATGCCTCATATGAGTCATATGAGCACTACCGGCAGTAGACTCAGTAGACATGCAAGTCTCACTGACGATGCTGAAAGAAAGCATCAACTGTGCACGACCTTATTGACAATAGACCTATTGTGAATCTGAGCAGCGCTATCAATGTCTGAAATACTGTATTGGCCACTTTTGACCATTTTGTCTTCATGCTACCTCTGAGTCTTGGGGACAACATCGGCCGACGACAGCTCTGCCGACTGATCATGGCCTCGGCAGTGATCTTCGACACTCTTGTGGCGCAGAGTGGAACCAATGCGATGCGGGCGACCTACTGGACAACAGGTCCGCCAACATGGTGGCCATCAGATGTCATCTTGACCTTGATCACAACGATGGCCGGGACCCGCAAGCTACGCAAGGAGGTCTGGGAGCATGCGGCCTTCACCTTGGCACCTGGTCCTGACCGGGTGTTGGGGTTCGTGTAATCTAGGGGCCTTCATACTTACCTATACTATTTTGGGGGTTCCGTATTATAATTGTAGTCTAATGGGCCCCCAAACCCTATTGAAATTGTTAAGCCCCCTGTATAAACAACTTGGCGATCCCTTCGTGCCCGTCCCAGCTCTGGCTGTTGATCTCCTTCCCATCGTTAAGAGGCCGCCTTCCTAAGTCTACAGCCTGGTTTAGGGTTTCAGGATTTGGGGTTTAGGGGTTTTGGGTGTAGGTCTTTAGGGTTTAGGGGTTTTGGGTGTAGGTCTTTAGGGTTTAGGGGTGTAGGTCTTTAGGGTTTAGGGAAGCCAGCCGTACCAGTCCGAGCCACCCATCGAGAAGGGGGCACTGATGCCAGCCCAGCTGAACATTGGCAGCAGTGGGCTAGGAGCCCTCGGCCCTATTCTAAACATTGAGGCCCCTCCTTACAATATTAGCCGTGACAAGCCGGTTCCTCGTCGTTATCGTCCGTGGCCTTTGCTATTGATAGACATACGCTCTGCAGTGCAACTACTCCGAAAGCAGGAGAACTACCTTGAGCGACCTACGGTTTATCGTAGCCCTCATAGTGGCCGTAGGCCAACGCGCCCCGTAGTAACCCTAAAACCTGCACCCGGAACCATCAACCCTGAAAGTATTGCTGAGATCCCTTGCAACCATGGCGGACCAGTCGAAGGCGTGGGGATGTCGTTGATTTAGGGCTTTATGGCTTCATGAGGGTTCTGAATGGATCACATAAGGGCTTCGAGGGTTGTACGAACTTACGCAGGGTTCTCGGAAGGTTGGGAGTTGAGCGTTTATGGTCTTCGGCTACCTTTCGGGGGTTAGGTTGTGCGGTTGAGCTTCTGTGCCAGACTCCTGGGTGTGCGGTAGAGGGTTTTGGGGCTCAGTTTGCGGGGGATCGATCGTGGTCGTGGAGTTGGAGATTAAAGGCTGCGGGCTCTGAGTTGAAGAGTTCGGATATCGAGTTCAGGGTAACTATCTTAGACCCCTGGCCCTCAACCTCAAATCCGTCTACCATGATAGGATATACCTTAACCGACCAAACCCTACTTTTCCCGAATGCGTAGCAGAAGGGTTCCCGTTTTAAAGGTTGGGGTCCAGGGGTCCAATCGTTGACCAGGGATCGTCGCTAAAGCGTTCGCGAAGCGTTCGCGAAGCGTTCGCAAGCG